>JADBJO010005092.1:88887-98887 GCA_016801955.1 Conus betulinus | reverse complement strand
AGAAGTTAGATTGTTAGAACATCATCGGGGAAAAGAGCTGAATTAGAAGTGAGATTGTTAGAACATCATCGGGGTGTGTGTGTGTGTGTGTGTGTGTGTGTGTGTGTGTGTGTGTGTGTGTGTGTGTGTGTGCTGAATTAAGTAAGATTGTTAGAACATCATCCGGGGGCGGGGGGGGGGGGGGGGGGGGGGGGGGGCTGAATTAGAAGTTAGATTGTTTGAACATTATCGGGAGAAAAAAAAGCTGAATTAAGAAGTGAAATAATTATTGTTAGAAGTTGTCTTTCATCTGTCTCTTTCAGTTCTCAGTATTACTGTGGCTCGACCTACGTGATTTCACTGGATGTTGGACATGTTCCAGCAGTTGGGAAGATGCGCTAACGGTCTTTGTCTGTGTGAAGGAATCACTGGCTCTCCTTAAACTTCGCGGAGTCCAGGCAGTTGTTTTTGCTCCAAGTCAGTGGTTCTGGTCGCTGGTTTGATGCAAGGTGCGTGAATTTAGATCAAAAGTGCGACAGCCTTGTTATGAGTATTGACTGTCAAATTCTGTATCAAGCTGTCTTGCCGAGTGTGAGAATGCTCTGACTCCGAGAAAGATAGAGAGAGAGATAGAGATTCAGATTCAGATGTTTTAATCATACATAGGCCATTGCTCCTCATGATGGGGAGTAATTGAACAATCATTTCACACAATGTATTTTTTCTGTACAAATAAAGATAAAGACATAGCAACTTGGCGCAGCTGAAACGCTTTCTGCAAGAAACATTGATCGATTTCTGATGGTTCTTTCGTGTTTACATACCAGAAGTAAACCTAGTCGAAACAGGTTTGGAAATTTATGAAATTTTTGCAGGAAAGTACTGTTGTCTTAAGCTACTTAGTGCTGGACGACATAAAACAAAATGAACCTCATCCTCTTTACTGTGTTTTTTATACAGTGGGCAGAATAAGGCATTGTCGATGAGAGAGAGAGAGAGAGAGAGAGAGAGAGAGAGAGAGAGAGAGAGAGAGAGAGAGAGAGAGAGAGAGAGAGAGGTTGTTGTAGAAGGGGGACAGAGGGGTGGCAGACGGGGAGAAAAAGAAAAGAAAAGAAAAAAGGGAGGAAGGAAGGAAAAAAAACAAAACCAAATCACTTTTTTTTGTTACTCCCAGCCGCTTCTGTATAAGGAGATGGCAACTCAAAAGGACTTTTCGTTCAAAAGACAAAAAGTTCCATGCTGGGTGGAAATGTCAAGCATTTATACAGCATCAAATGAGACAGATGTGCCATATGTGAGCGATGAATTGTCTCATTTATCTTCACGTAGGTAATTGCCTATTCTGAAACTGCAGTTTAACAATGAGATGTATATCAGTCATTGTCACATGTTTGAAGTTACTATAAGCAACACATCTTTCACTAGAATGTGTACTTGACGGCAAATACTGGCTCAAGATCCACAAGACAATCATTCTCCTGCCGGTGTCTTCAAGAGAGAGAAGATATAGATAGAGAAGGGGGGGGGGGGGAGGGGGGGACACAGAACTCAGAAAAAATTATTGAAAAGAGATTCAGGTTTTGAGCGTAGCTTCCTTTTTCCCGTCTGTTCTTGCTAAACTGAGCGAGAGAGAGAGAGCGCGAGCGAGCGAGGAGCGCGAGCGAGAGAGAGAGAGAGAGAGAGAGAGAGAGAGAGAGAGAGGAGACGAGAGAGGAGAGAGAGAGAGAGAGAGCTCGGCTGTGAATTTTGTGTGTGTTGATAACAAATGGCCTGTGCATGACTTGTGTGGCGTGTAATATTGACCAGTTCTGCTCCTGTAATATCGAACACTTCTGTACGAAATATGCAGGGGTTCCTTGGAGGGGAATTGATCGTCTAACCCTGGAAATGGCTGCCTTGTGGTGCGTACGTTGTCATGACTATTTTTGTTCCGGAGCATTTTGGTTCCGCACTGGCAAGAGTATTTATTAATCTAGTTATCATATTTTTCTTTTTTTTCTTTTCTTTTGTTCTTTTCTTTTTTCTTTTCTTTTGTTTCTTCTTTTCTTTCTTGTGGTTTTTTTTATGAGATCTTTTTGTTCTTGCCGTGAGTAAGAGAGGTCGTGTGACTTTGACGCAGCGAGAGAGGAGAGAGAGAGAGAGGAGAGAGCGAGAGGATGAGAGAGAGAGAGAGAGAGAGAGAGAGAGACTGACTGATTGACTGACTGAACTGACGGACAGACAGGCAGACAGACAGACAGACAGGCAGGCAGACAGACAAATAGAAACAGCTAACAGACAGCAGAAGAGCAGAGAGAGAGAGAGAGAGAGAGAGAGAGAGAGAGATGCAGAGAGAGAGAGAGATAGAGAGAGAGACAGACAGACAGACAGACAGACAGAGAGACAGAGAGAGAGAGAGGAGCACAGCGCAAAATACGCACACCGCTCACACATATGCACACGATTTCCCTCTCTCTCTCTCTCTCGCTCTCTCTCTCTCTCTCTCTCTCTCTCTCACATACATGGTGGGAGGGAGGAAGGGAAAAAAATCAGTTGCTGCGTATTTTAACATCATAAAAAAATCAAGTTGTGCGCGTATGCTCTGTCTTTGAAGGGGTCAAAACAGATCACCAACCTCTGCTGTAGAAGTGGTGTCGCTAATGCGTTCTGTCGCCAGTGCGAAGCAAAAACCGAAACCTGTGTACATAATAAATAATAGGTCATCCCCACAACGTCAAGCCTGCTGCGGTGGATGGGCAACAACAAACACACCATGTGCCATAAGCCAGATTCCGAAAAGCAAGTCAAGGTCAAGGACATCTTCATCGCCCGCGTTTTGCGAGAATCGGGTTTTCAGTTTCGTAAACAAGCTGCGTGTATTACACTGAACCTCAAAAAATGCGGGTTTTAACTAACGTCCAAATTTCACCTCCAACATGCACCAGCCCTCCTACCCCCCCCCCCCCCCCCTCCCCCCCCTCCCCCCACCCCCTCTTCCTTCTTCCCAAGTTCATTCATATCTCGTGTTTATATTCTTCCCAACGCAGTTTTCCTCTGTTATTTTTGGCGCACCCGTAGGATTGCTTTTATTGTGTTTGGGTTGATTTAAACAGATCTTTGTTCGAAATAATGGCATAAATTTTCTTCTATTCAAAAAATTGGCATAAGATTATATCGATTGAAAGAGCAATAACAACAAGCTTATAGCTTATAATTATATGCTTATTTTACTGATAGTTTATAGGGGCAACTGGCAAACAATTGAAAAAAAAAATCTGTTCCAAAGGCGACATAGTTAAGGACACATGATCTATTGAATACACGAATACAAAAATCGATTGATCTAAGCAGAAAGTGGACGAATAAGTAAATAAGTAGAGGATAACAAAATTCAATAAATGAAGAGGAGGAAAAAAATGAGATAACGGACCAGTGTCCCCGTTACAATGAAATCAGAGGGGGAGGAAAAATGAGAGACAACGGCCCCAGTGTCCCCCGTTACAATCAAATCAGAGGGGGGAGGGAAAAATGAGAGACAACGGCCCAGTGTCCCCGTTACAATGAAATCGTACCGCTGAAAGCCAAATGTTCTAAACCAGTCGTTCATGATTCCACCAGTGTGTTAGAATTCTTGGTTAAACTTTTTACACATTTATTATTCATTTATTTATTTGTCTATATTTCTGTGTATTTCAACACTGTTTCTTGTTATTTCGTTCTGTTGTGTCGCTGTTGATGTCTGTAGAGACGTGTCAATCAGTTCTATAGGCTTTTTTTTTTTTTTTAATCGGACAACACAAGTTGTGCAGCTGCAGGCGAGAGATTGTTCCTGTACCACGCCGAGTTTCCAACCGTTCGGCCCCGTACCAATACCCCCTGAGTGGGTGTGGATGTCAACCCCTGCTGAATCTAGAGCCCACCTCCTCTCCTTCCCCGTCTCACCCACCCCCACCCCCCACCCCCCCCCACACCCCTCCTCCCTCCCCCCTCCCCCCTCTCAAAGTAACATCCCAACCCACCCACCCCCAACTCCCCCTCGCCTTCCCTTGAATAAAGTTACAAGTCTTCTTCGCTCGTCGGTCTCTCCCCTCCTTCTCCCCCCTCCTCCCCCCCCTCCTCCCTACCCCCCCCTGCCCCCGCCCCCGCCCCCCCCCCCCCCCCTCCCCCCCCACCTCCTTCCCGTCGACCACCACGCCGTCACGTGAGGGATGTCTGTGTCACGGTGCCCTTCCTACCGGACCTCGCATGTCACTCGTGACAATTCGGGCCTGTCAACCTTTCCCCCCTCACCTCGCAGGATAGGAGGGCCTCGCAGCTTCTCGCCGGAAGTGCGGCCTTTGCGAGACGTGGGTGGGTGGATGGGGTCCTGGAAGTTGTCGCCACACGATGCAAACTAGGGGAGAATGCTGCCAAAGAGGCCATGTCATCCGCGAGCGTTTCGAGGCAGAGACAGGGGGTCTTGAAATGAACAGCGCAGAAAGAAAATTAACGATAGTTACAACGAAACTCAACCTGACAACGAACAGACCCCCCCCCCCCCCCCCCCCCCCCCCCCCCCCCCCCCACACACACACACACACACACACACACACACCACACACACACACACACACACACACACACCTTTCAGTAGTAGCGCACAAACGCACGCACACTCTCACGCACCACGCACACACACACACACCTACGCACGCACGCACGCACCACATGCGCACGCATACAAGCACGCACTACACTCGCACGCACGCACGCACACGTACACGCACGCGCGCACGCACGCACACACACACACACACCACACAACACACACACACACACACACACACACACACAGAACACACACACACACACACACACACACACAAACTCTCTCTCTCTCTCTCTCTCCACACTCACACACACACACCACACACACACACACACACACACACACACACACACACACACACACACCTTTCAATAGTAGCATATGGGGACCATGGAAATCTGACTTGTGAACACAACCGATTGTAATGGTTGTCTGGATTCGACTTTCGTCCACTGGTAGTTTCAAAACGAAGTGAGTTGAGGGCGGAAAAATGAAGCAAATCTTAAAAAGAAACGACATTCGTTTCCGCCAGACCATACAGACAAACAGATTACAGGACAAAACACAATGCATTTTGACGACCTCTGGGGTCTTCTTCAGGCAACACACAAAACAACATTTGGAACAATGAAAACGAAGGACGAGCAACCCCTTATCTACTTATATTCGGGGCGCAAAAAGAAATTTTGAGTATGTGGGTATTGAAAGTTTTTTATAATGACACTTAAAGCCCCCCCCCCCCCCCCCCCCCCCCCGCTCCGCCCCTTTTTGTGTGTTAAATTCAGTATCTCCTCCCTCACCCCTCTTCCCCTCTCCATCCGGACGGGCATTTTTCTCCCCTCCCCTATGTAAATCTGTTAAGTCGTCGGGATGACGAGTGGCTGGTTTGCCTATTCTGGTTACACGACCACACTACTAGTTATTCACCTTTTACGTGTGTGTGTGTGTGTGATGATGGTGTAGCCTGTGCTGTGTGTGCGGTGTGTTGTGCTTGTGTGTGTCGTGTGTTTGTGATTAGTGTGTCTGTACTGCTGTGTGCCCACTCGCGCGCGCGTATTTGTGTGTGTGTTGTGTGTGTTGGTGTGGGTGTGTGTGTGTGTGTTTAGGTGTGACATTATTTCCATTCCATCAATAACACGCAACTCCCTCGTAACCTTTGGGGGGCGTGTGGTACGCACATGGCACATACATGACTCCCTCCTCTACTCTTCCCCCCTCTCTCTACTCCTCTCCCTCTCTCCCCTCTCGTCGCCTCCTCCCCTCCTCGCCTCTGCTCCCCTCTCCTTCCTCCTCTCCCTCCTCTCTCCTCCCCGCTCTCCCCTCCCTCTCCTCTCCCCTCCCTCTCCCTCGCTTATCCTCATTCTCCTTCCTCTCTCCCCTCTCTGTCTCTCGCCCCCCCCTCTCTCTCCCACCGTCTCACCCGCTCTCTCTCTCCCCGTCCGCCCCTCTCCGGCTCAACTCTCTCTCCCCCTCCCCTCTCTCACCTCTCCCACCCTCTCCGTCTCCCTCGCCTCTCGCTCTCCGCCCTCCTCTCTCCTCTCTCCACCCCCCCCCTCTCCCCGACTCTCTCTCCTCTCCCGCTCCCCTCTCCTCCCCCCCTCCTCCTCGCTCCCGCCTCTCTCTCCTCCTTCATCCCTCCCCCTCTCTCTCTCCCTCTCCTGCTCGCGCTCTCTCCTCCCCTCGTCTCTCCCTCCCTCAGCTGCTCCTGCATCTCTCCCCTCCTCTCCTCTTCCTCCTCCTCCTCTCCTCCCTCCATCTCTCTGCTCTCTCTCGCTCGCTCCTCCGCTCCTCCTATCTCTCGTCTCCTCCCCCTCCTCTCCTCGTCCTCTCTCCTTCTCCTCTGCTCCTCCTCCTCTCTTCTCTCCACACAGCACCACACACACATCCACCAAATTGGGGGCATGCCACCCGGGCCGTGAAGGCATGTTTACATACGTTCGCGCCCGCACGGCGATCGATGTGGTAATGTGATGGGCGGTTGGAAAGATAACTGAACATACAGGCAGGTGCTGACACTGATCCACAACACTGAGACGTATGAGAAATAAATGCACACGCACCAACATGCTCCCTCCCTCCCTCCCCCCCCACCCTCCTCTCTCCTCACCTCAGCCACCCCTCCCTCCCTCACATGCGGTGCGCGGCGCATGCCAAACGAATAACTAACAAACAAAAAAAAAGACAACAGATTCAAATGAGTCAATAAGTACCGGGTGATCTCTTGTGATCTTAATATCCCTTCGATGAACCAGGACATTCCTATCCACTTCAGCAAATGTCGTATGAAAATTATGCTTTGTCATTTTTTTTTCTTCACCAGGAAAACAAACAAACAAACAAACAAACAAACAATGTCACCCTTTTGAGGCCCACGGTATACCATACTGTGTGTCCCACTTCACTCATCCAGCTGTTGTTGGCGTGTCACCAGTTGCATGTTGTACAAGGTCTCCTGTTCTCACTTGTTCAGAGAGAGAGAGAGAGAGAGTGATGAGAGAGAGAGAGAGAGAGAGAGAGAGAGAGAGAGAGAGAGAGAGAGAGAAGAGAGAGCACGCGCGCGCACAGAGAGAGACAGAGAGAAAGAGAGAGAGAGAGAGAGGGAAGGCGCGAGCAGGGGGTTGTTTGGGGGAGACAACAGACAGACAGACAGACATGCAGACACAGACGAACCCCGACGACGTGGCTTCACAAACGCACAAAGCCTCGTGCACAGTGTATGTATGTACTGCGCAGTTACCGCGCAGCAGTTGCCATCGACAAGGCCGTACAGCCGTCACCTGACAGTACACAGTGCATCATGTCGCCAGTACAGCCGTCACTTGACTGTACACAGCGCATCATGTCGCCAGTACAGCCGTCACTTGACTGTACACAGCGCATCATGTCGCCAGTATCAGTATAGTCGTCACCTCACAGTACACAGTGCATCATGTCGCCAGTACAGCCGTCACTTGACAATACACAGTGCAACATGTCGCCAGTATCAGTACAGCCGTCACCTGACAGTACACAATGTATCATGTCGCCAGTATAGCTGTCACCTGACAGTACACAGTGCGTCATGTCGCCAGTACAGCCATCAAGTGACAGTACACAGTGCGTCATGTCGCTAGGACAGCCGTCACTTGACAGTACACAGTGCGTCATGTCGCCAGTACAAGCCGTGACAGTACACAGTGCGTCATGTCGCCAGTACAGCTGTCACCTGACAGTACACAGTGCATCATGTCGCCAGTACAGCCGTGACAGTACACAGTGCGTCATGTCGCCAGTACAGCTGTCACCTGACAGTACACAGTGCATCATGTCGCCAGTACAGCCGTCACCTGACAGTACACAGTGCGTCATGTCGCCAGTACAGCTGTCACCTGACAGTACACAGTGCGTCATGTCGCCAGTACAGCCGTCACCTGACAGTACACAGTGCGTCATGTCGCCAGTACAGCCGTGACAGTACACAGTGCCCTCATGTCGCCAGTACAGTCGTCACCTGACAGTACACAGTGCATCATGTCGCCAGTACAGCCGTCACCTGACAGTACACAGTGCGTCATGTCGCCAGTACAGCCGACACTTGACAGTACACAGTGCGTCATGTCGCCAGTACAGCCGTCACCTGACAGTACACAGTGCATCATGTCGCCAGTACAGCTGTCACCTGACAGTACACAGTGCATCATGTCGCCAGTACAGCTGTCACTTGACAGTACACAGTGCGTCCCATGTCAAAATAGAATGACAGCAGGTGGAGTCAAGACAGGAATACAGCCGTTGAAACTCCCCCGATGGACATAACAAACCTGAAAGTCACAAGTCTTGATCTGTCGGTCTTCTTCAAATGAACAAACAAACAACGGAAGTAAACGTGTTGTGGGTGAAAGAAGAGACGGTGACAAATATCCTGAGTTGTCATGAACGTGATTTAAGGGAAGGGTGAAGGGCGACGTCGTTGAAATTGGAATATTTAATTCTCCACTGACAGCAATGAGAATCGTTGAAGTTCCGTAGTTTGCATAGAATCATTTACGCATGCAAGCTTAGTGCTGAGTTTCGTCATCATCTCGCCTTTAATTAACCGCTTCATCCTATCTCGTCTTCATTCTCCCCACTCCCAACCCGTTCACCTAAATTATTTTCATAATAACTGAAAAATGGTTCAACCACACATTTTTTTTTTGTTCCCAACTACATGTTTTCTTCCGTTGTTTGTTGGTTTGGTAGTTTTCCTGACTGAAGAAGTCCGGTAGATCAAAGCTTTTTATTTTCAATGTTTGTTTGTCTTCTTTTGGTGGCTCAGCACTTCAGCACTTATTTTCAAGTGCAGAGTGTGTCGCCGTATGTGTCCGTTTTCCCAAACGATAGACGTGCTTTTCATTGCGGATGGAGAAAGGAGAAGAGAACTTCACTGTGACCAGACTGCAAACACACCATATATCGATCAAGTTGTTGTTGTTTTGTCTTATTTTGATTTTTTTTGTTTTCTGTTTTGTTTGTTTGTTCTGTTTAATGCTTTTACGCGATTTTTGGATTAGTTAGGATTCGGGTTAGTTAGGATTCGGATTTGGGTTTAGGATTAAGTTAGGAGCTGGGTTAGGATCAAGGTCTGGTTTGGGTGAGAGTTAATGTTAGTGTTCTGCAGTTCAGAATGTACGCAGAATCTTCGGCTTTTTCTGATCCAAATGTCAGTGTCCAGTTGTAATGCATACAGAGGCACCGTTCTGAAGATTCTGTCCTTCGCTGGCAGCCCCAGACCAATACAGTACCATACAATGCTATAGGTATGTTGTTTGGAAAGGCACTGCAGAACAAGTAGTAACAAACAAACAAACACAATGTGCTCATTTTCTCCTCCTTGTATCATACCAAAGGTATGGTCGTGCGTTAGAGATGACTGGTGCCGTACTAGCTCAGTTGGCTGTGAGACATCCCAGTTCAATTCCCAGTCTGGCGCGCTCAACGCACCAGCTGGTTATAATCTCTCGCCGTCTTCACGTGTTGTTATCCTGGTGATGGCATCGCTATGGAGCTGGTGAAAGAATCTCTCTTTCATTTGATCTCTCTCTCTCTCTCTCTCCTCTCTCTCTCTCTCTCTGTAGTGACTGAGACCGACAAGCATCTGCACGCAGCGGTAACAGTAAAAGTGCGCCCTGTTTCGTTATGGGGTCAGTTTTTATGATGCGTTGTAAAAAATAACTTCTCCACGAATTCAGACAGTGATTTATGCATTCATTTATTTATTTATTTTTTATTTATTTCTTTCTTTATAGTATTTCCATATTGCCTGGCCCCATGAACGAATGCCTTCGAAGATGGGATGCTCTGGAAGGAAGGAGGAGGTCCCAGGGAGTGAGTGGATAGGTGACTCGTGCGTCAGTGCAAAAGTGTAAAGTGCATTCGAGAACAGCATCAAAGTGGAGATGGGGGCTGAAGAGAGAGAGAGAGAGAGAGAGAGAG
>JADBJO010005092.1:73887-78887 GCA_016801955.1 Conus betulinus | reverse complement strand
CTCTCTGTCTGTCTGTCTGTCCTGTCTGTCTGTCTGTCTGTCTGTCTGTCTGTCCTCTGTCTCTCTCTCTCTCTCTCTCTCTCTCTCTCTCTCTCTCTCTCTCTCTTCCCAACTATCATTTTACGCTCCTTCTCTCCCCTTCTTTATGTCTGTCTCTGTCTCTCTCTCTCTCTCTCGTGTGTTGTGCTAGCGAGAAGAAGAAGAAGAAGAAGAAGAAGAAGAAGAAGAAAGGCAATCGTGATGACGACGATGATGATGGCGATGATGATGATGATGATGACGACGACGATGGCGGGAAAAGAAGGCTTCTTCGAAAATCAATATCAGCTTTTAGATGGAAAAAAAAACAAACGAACAAACAAACAACAACAACAACAACAAAAAAAAAACACGCGAAGAAAAATGGGAGCGAAGAGGACGACGGGCAAATGGTATCACCATGACCAGTTGGAACCCACGTAGACCGTCTTTTTTTTTTTTTTTTTTTGTTTCTTTTTTTTTTTTCTTCTTTTTCTGTTTTTTTTTTTTTTCTTCCTCTTTTCGGGACTGTCTGGAGTGATGTATAGTCTGTGTCTGCTGACGTGCTAAGGGGACATTACTCCCCCCTAGTGTGGACCAGTTTGAAACATCATCAGGTTTGCTCTCTGTTTCTGTTGCCTTCTTCTTCTCTTTTCTTTCTCCCTGCTTTTTTTCTCTCTTTCTTAAACCATTTTTATTATGTTTCTTTGTTGTTTTTTTTCTCTTGCCTTATTTTTCTGTTCTTCATTAGATTTTTTTTTCTTTTTTCTCTCTCCTTTTTTCATCCTTATTAGAAGAGTTGGGTATCTGTATTCATATTCTTGTTTGTTTAAATTTTAATTTTTTTTTTTTTTTTTTTGTGAAGACTGTGAATAAAAATGGGAAAGTCGGCATAGTGTGGACGAACATTTCTTGCTTTATGAAATCTTTTTTGAGAATGGACTAGGATTAAGTTGCTGTAATTTTGTCGTAGAATGCGTGATATTCTTGATTGCATTTCACACAGTTCATTCGACTCTTGCGCAGTTGGCAGTGACATTCACGCACAAACATGTAGATTTTTAATCAGTTTGTAAGTCAGTCAGTTAATCTGTCAATCGGTTAACAACGAACGTGAGCAAAAAATACGTTAAAGTCACACACACACACACACACATATATATAATGCTGAACAATTAAGTAGTGGGGGAAAAACAAGTGCAGGCTAACAATTCTTCAGTCATAATAATGACTTTGTAAAGATTTGAACTTTTAGAGAAAAAAAAATGAAGAAAACGGGAGAAATATATTAAAAATATGAGAAACCCTTCACTAGCTGTCTGAGGGAACCGTCGTAATTCCCTTCCGAAGGCAGATCTATTTGTATTGCCTGCTCCTAGGCCTTTTCGCCCGCTGGATCGGACTCATCAGGGAGACACGGCTGATTGGTTTTGCGCTCCTGGTGTCAATAGAGACACACCACAGTCCATAATTCTGTGGTGTTCTCACCACCAAGGGGGTCAAAAAAGAAACCAACAGCACCCCAAAGCAGTCAGCGAAGGATAGTAAATAGAATAAAACGAAAGTGTGGAGAGAAAAAAGTACTGAAAAACTAAAAGCATTATGCAAACAGTATAAAATGTAGGCGACAATCTTTGCACCTATGCCTTATATATCTATATATATATATATATATATATATATAATAACACGTTGAACAATTAAGTATATATATATAAACCAAGCCTTGGAATAAACGATGAAAACAATTAAACGACCAGCCAACTAAAATCAACTTATCAAATATTAATTTAACTTGAAACAGACAGACAGACAGACAGAGAAACACACCGACAGAAGCTGTTTGTCAACATTCATTCACTTCACATTTGCGTGCGCTCTTTGGGGGATTCAAGTTAAGCTAATAATGTGTATCATCGGATTTTGTGACTCCTTTTTTATTGACGTTTCCACCCCACCCCCACACCCCACCACCCCCTTTCCGTATCTCTGCTCCAGTTCCCAAACTCATTCGCCCTCCCCCCCCCCCCCCCCCCTCCCCCCCCCCCCCCCCCCCCCCGCCATGTATTATTTTGCTTTTTTTAGTTTCGTCTACACCCATCTCCTCCATTCCCTCCCTCTCCCCCTCATCCCCTTCGCGTCATTCATTCCGTTCCTCAGCTGCATGTCCGTCGTTTCATTACTTCTCCCCCTCCTCCCCCCCCCCCCCCCAACTCTTCTCTCTTATATTACCGCCATTTTCCCTGTGGGGATAGATGAGAAGAACGGAGAGGTGGGGATAGGGGTGGAGTGAGGTAAGATAGAGATGAGGAAGATGAGGGAAGTGTGTGTGTGTGTGTGTTTGTGTGTGGGGGGGGGGGGGGGGGGGTTGCAGATGAAGCTCAATCTGCCGGATACAGAGATGCAGGGATGACGATCAACTGGTCGTTTGTTGCTGGTGGTTCTCATCTTCTATCGTCTGCTTGCCTGCCTGCCTGCCTGCCTGCTGCCTGTCTGTCTGTCTGTCTGTCCGGCCGTTCTCTCTCTCTCTCTCGCTCGCCCTCTCTCTCTCTCTCTCTCTTCGCTCTCGACTGTCAGTATGTCTGTGTGTCTGTCGTCCGTCTGCTGTCTCTGTGTATTTGTCTTGTGTCTGTCTCTCTCTTCTCTCACCTCTCTCCGTCGTCTCCCACTGCCCCCCCTCCATTCCTCTCTTCCGCCTGTGCCTCACTCATCTCATCCTTCCCTCCCGTCCCTCCCTCCACCTTTGTCTCTCTTCCCCCATTCCCACTCTCTCCTCACATGTCTCACCTACCCTTCTGTCGCTCTGGTTGTCAGTCTCCTCTCTTCTGTCTCTGTCTCTCTCTCTTCCCCCTTTCGGTCCTGTCTGTCTGTCTGTCCTCTCCTCTCCTCTCCCCCTTCTCTCTCTCTCTCTCGTTCTCTCTCTCTCTCTCTCTCTTTCTCCTCTCTCGCTCTCTTTCTCTTCTCTCTTTCCCTCTCTCCTCTTCTCTCTCGGTCTCTCCTCTTCCTCTCTTTCCCGATCTCTCTCTCTCTCTCTCTCTTCTCTCTCTCTCTTTCCTCTCTCTCTCTCCTCCTCCCCTTCCTTCTTCCCCTCTTTTTTCCGCACCGTCTCATTCCCTCCCATCCGTCCTGTCTGTCTGTCCTGTCCTGTCTGCTGGTCTGTCTTCTTCCTGTCTCTCTGTCTCTCGATCTCCTCTCTCGTCAGTCCCCCCCCCCCCCCCCCCCTCCATTCCACTCTCCTCTCCCGACCCTCGTCTCATCTCACCTCCCTTCTACTCCTCTTTCTCTCTTCTCCCTCTCGGGATCAATTCTCTCTTCTCCCCTCTGGTGGTCGAAATCTTGTACTGTTATTATATTCGTCTGAGAAATGCTGTCTCTGCAAAAAAGAAAATTTGGTATTAGGCCATTGCTTTGAAATTGAAATAAACCCCCCCCCCCCCCCCCCCCCCCCCCCCCCCCCCCCTCCCCATCCCCATTCCCCACTAACTCCTCCTACCCAGCTGTTCTGGAGAGTGTGTCTGAAAACCCTCGCTTGTTCAGAGGGGTATCAAGAGAGTAGTTGGTGGGGTTATGCTAGTAGGGGAGGAAGGGGGAAGACTATGGGAGATGATTCTCTCTGTCTGGGCTATCTCGCTGTCTTTCTCTTCTGTGTGTGTGTGTGTGTGTGTGCGTGTGTGTGTGTGCGTTTGTGTGTGCGTGCGTGCGTGCCGTGCGTGCGTGCGTGCGTGCGTGCGTGCGTGCGTGCGTGCGTGCGCGCGTGCGCGTGCGTGCTGCGTGCGTGCGTGCTGTGTGTGTGGTGCGTGTGTGTGTGTGTGTGGTGTGTGTGTGTGTGGTACACTCATGGTCGGAGAGGGTCACACTGAAAACATACAGCTGGATAATGAAGCATTTCATCGTTACCCCCCCCCCCACCCCCCCCCCCCCCCCCCCCCCCCCCCCCCCCGCACCATCCCAAGTGCACTCCTACCCTCACCTCCGTACCCTCTATTTAGTTTGCCTTACAATTATTATTATTTTTTTTGTCTATTTATTTTCTTAAAAAATCTTGTCGTATCTTTTTCTGTTCGTGTTTGCCTTTCCATATTTAGAACAGAATTAGCTTCGCTACTCTCTCTCTCTCCGCTCTCTCTACTGTGTTTTTACGTCTCCTTCTTGTTTTAAATGGATATGTGAGGAGGGCACAGACGAATCCCCCCCCCCCCCCCCTTCCCTCCTTCATCATCCCCTACCTCTCTCTCCTCTTCTGTCTCCTTTTTCCCACTGTCTGTCTTCCAAAGTATTGTCGTTCCTGTACCTCATTTGACATACAGAACGGAGCTATGTTTACAATGGCCATTTTTCCCCTTCCTACGTTTCCACCCCTTTTTCTATTTTTTTTTCCCCCCTCGAATTGTTTCTTTTTTTTTTTTTCCTTCCTTTTTTTTTTCTACGTCCCCGTACACTTTCTTTTTCTATTTCCCCTACATTTTTCTACTGTCCCTACATTTTTCTACTGTCCTTACATTTTTAACTGTCCCCTACATTTTTCTACTGTCCCCTAAACATTTTTTTTAACTGTCCCCTACATTTTTCTACTGTCCCTGCATTTTTTCTTCTGTCCCCTTACATTTTTCTCTGTCCCGGTATTTTTCTACTGTCCCTACATTTCTTCTGTCCCTACACCTTTTTCTACTTCTTTACACCCTACCATTTTCTTTCTGTCCCTACCTTTTTCAAATTCTTTACATTTTTTTCTACCGTCCCCTACATTTTTTTTTTATTTTTTTCTACTGTTCCTACATTTTCTACTGTCCCAACCTTTTTCAAATTCTTTACATTTTTTTCTACTTCCCTACATTTTTTTTTTCTACTGTACCTACATTTTCTACTTTCCCTACATTTCGTACTTCCCTACATTTTTCTACTTTCCCTTTATTTTTCTACTTTTTACTTTTTCTACTGTCCCGACATTTTCTACTGTCCCTATATTTTTTCTATCGTCCCTA
>JADBJO010005092.1:61387-63887 GCA_016801955.1 Conus betulinus | reverse complement strand
TTCACTCTCTCTCTCTCTTTCCCTCTTTCTCTTTTTCTCTCCCTTTCTGTTTCTGTCTCGGTCTATCTGTTTGGTCAATCTGTCGGTTGTCCGTGTCTGTTCGTGTCTGTCTGTCTCTGACTCTCTGTCTCTTCTATGTCTGTCTCTCTCTCTGTCTTTTCTTTCTGTTTTTCCTTTCATTTATTTATATTTTTGCCAGGCCACTCGCCCCTGTTTATACGTCTTTGTGTTTATCTCTTTCTGTGCCTCTGTGTCTCTCTGTCTGTCTTGCTCCTCTCGTCCCTCTCTTCCACCCTCCCTCTTCTCTCTCTCTCTCTCTCTCTCTCTCTCTCTCTCTCTCTCTCTCTCTCTCTCTCTCTGTGTGATATGTACACTCCTTCGTCTTGCCTATCTCTTAGTCTGTCTGTCTCTATTAAGTCTAGAACGCATTCCTCGCACACTCAACGCGTGTACCGACAGATAAAAGTGCTAGAATTCTTATAGCTGGACTCATTTAAGAGTTTCTCTCCAAACAAATAAATTAAAACTGGCTCTATAAAGAGATCTGAAATGAATTATTTCAACGCTACCGAAGTTTGGAACCCTCCCCCTCCCCTCTTTCACCCCTCTCCTCTCCTCCCTCCCCCCCCCCCCCCCCCCCCCCTAAGGAAAAAAAATTAGGTCAAATATCTTTCGTTTTAATAAGTTTTCTTGAAAAAGAACGTTTCTACCTCTTTAGTCTCAGAGAGCAGTATTGAATTGAGGTTGCACGACAGGCTTTTTTTTTTTTTTTTTTGTTTTTTTTTTTTTTTTTTTTGTTTTTAGGCGGGTTGGAGAGGAGGGAAGTGGGAAGAAGGGTAAGTGGGGCGTATTGATAAGGATAGCAGATTTGACATCTCCTCCTTACAGTCTATTCTCTGAAACATAAGTGAAAACTATCAGTCGCTTTATATTTCTTTCTTCTTATTTTCTTCTCTTCTTCTTCTTCTCTCTTCGCTTCTTCTTCTTCTCTTCTTCTCTCTCTCCTCTCTCTCTCTCTCTTTCTCTCTTCCCCCTTCCCCCTTCCCTCCTCCCTCTCTCTTCTTCCAGTCTCCCACATCTTGGTTCCGAATTGAGGCGATGGCATGCTGAAACTCAAACACATTTGAAAAAAGAATTATTTAGTAAGCATGATTAAATCCGCCAAACAACACGGTCAAACAAATTACAAGACTCAAGACAACGCGTTTCGACCCTGAGGTTTTCTTCGAGCAAGATTCAAGGTCCATCCTGCGCCGAATTGGAGAAGGTAGGTGATTGTTCGTTCTTTGTTTTCATTGTCCTGAATGTGGTTTATCTGACTGGAAGAAGACCTATGAGGTCGAAACGCGTCCGTGTCTTGTTTTGTTGTTTGGTTGACCCAGTCGTTTGGCGGATTTACTAAAATTCTTTTAGAAATTTGTCCCGACATCTTAACGTGTTGGGTCGTGGATACTTGGTGTGCCGACATCTTAACGTGTTGGGTCGTGGATACTTGGTGTGCCGACATCTTTAACGTGTTGGTTGTTGTGGATACTTGGTGTGCCGACATCTTAACGTGTTGGGTCGTGGATACTTGGTGTGCCGTAGGTGGCTGTGTAGCCCTGTCTCGTGGCTATTCACATAGGCGGGTAGTGAGGCATCCTCCGCGCCTCAATAGTTCTGTCCTAAGTGGGGCGTCCTCCGCGCCTCAATAGTTCTGTCCTAAGTGGGGCGTCCTCCGCGCCTCAATAGTTCTGGTCCTAAGTGGGGGCGTCCCTCCGCGCCTCAATAGTTCTGTCCTAAGTGGGGCGTCCTCCGCGCCTCAATAGTTCTGTCCAAAGTGGGGGCGTCCTCCGCGCTCAATAGTTCTGTCCTAAGTGGGGCGTCCCTCCGCGCCTCAATAGTTCTGTCCTAAGTGGGGCACCCTCGGCGCCTCAATAGTTCTGTCCTTAGTGGGGCACCCTCGGCGCCTCAAAAGTTCTGTCCCTAAGTGGGGCACCCTCGGCGCCTCAATAGTTCTGCCCTTAGTGGGGCACCCTCGGGCGCCTCAATAGTTCTGCCCTTAGTGGGGCACCCTCGGCGCCTCAATAGTTCTGCCCTTAGTGGGGCACCCCTCGGCGCCTCAATAGTTCTGCCCTTAGTGGGGCACCCTCGGCGCCTCAATAGTTCTGCCCTACGTGGGGCATCACACGATCACAAATAACGTATAACAATGGAAGGAACTTTGGGTGTACTGATCTTGCCCCCGGTCCCACATATCAGCCAACGGTTTATTACAGAAACCACAATGATAACAAGAAACACGAAGCCCGACATTCCCACATTTCAGCCGACCATTGATGACAGAAACATCACAAAAGAACACCCCTGTTTTCAACACGTATTGCAAGACATAGAAAAGATGAACAAAAGGATCGGTCTTCTTCCGATTTCACATCCTCATGCTTATAGAGATTGGCCGCACATACCACTACACCCCACCGAAGGAATTACATGTTCTGTTTTTTGTTGTCCTGGTTTA
>JADBJO010005092.1:50000-58215 GCA_016801955.1 Conus betulinus | reverse complement strand
CTCATCTCACACAGTGAGGGGTTTGGGAGGGGGAGGGGGGAAGGGGAAGGGGAAGGAGAGGAACAAGGCGGGGAGCACTTCCCCCCGCCACTTCCCCCATCCCACCACAATCCCCCAACCACACCCCACCCCCAACCACCACCCCCCCACCCCCCCCCCCCCCCCCCACCCCCACCCCCCCCCCCCCACCCACTAACAAACTTTACCTAGCCTCGCCACGCCGTAAAGAAGGATGACGAGAGAGGGCACTGGACTGATCTCTGCGGTGCTGCTGACCCCCCGATGCTCTTAATTACCGGGCGGACCTAGTTCTTGGTGGGGTGATGAAGATGTCAGACCCTCCTATAAAACAGAGGCTTACAAGACGAGCGGTAATCGTGTGCGGCGCGCACTCTCCTCCATCTGACACAGGAACAGTGTAGAAATACACACCCGCCATGCCATTGCCTCCCACCCGTTTGAAATTCCTCCCGGATCGGTGTGGAGATGGGGGGAGAGGAGGGGGGGGGGTTTGAGAGGTGGGATGGCAGCGGTAGGGATGGGTGATTGGGGGGGTGGGAGGATTGGAGTGTGGGGTGGGTGAAGTGGAGAGGGAGTGGGGTCGGAGGGGGGTGGGTCGGGAGGGGGGGGGGGGGGAGAGGGAGGGGGGCTGCATTGTAGTTTTCTTCGCACCCGTGTCGTGGACAAGTTTGATTTTTGAAAGAAAAAATGGAAGAAAGATAGGAAAAGGAAAACACTTAGATACATACACATACACACAAATGCGCGCGCGCGAGTACACACATACACACATGCGCGTGCGCGCGCGGGCAAACACACACACACACACACACACACCACACACACACGCACAAACACACCCCCCCCACACATACACAAACACACACATGCACACGCATGCGCGCGCACACACGCGCCCATACCTCCCTCCCCTCTCCCCACACATATGCTCACACGTACACACAACACACATACCCACAGACACACACTTACACACACAAAACACACACGCACATACAAGCACACGCACACACACACACACACACACACACACACACACACTCACACGCACACACACGCAAACACACACACACACTCACACACACACACACACACACATACACACACACACACACACACACACACACACACACACACACACACACACACATGCGCGCGCGCGAGGAAGAAGAAGAAGAACTGAAATCGCCCCCTCTCTTATCGATTTAATCTACAGGGTATTTTTTGACACTATCGTAGAATTTGTTCTCGTGTCTTTGGACTCACTCTTCCGCACCTCCCTCCCCCCGCCGCCTGCCTCCCACTCAGCCCCCACCACCCCACCCCCGTCGTGAATGTGTTGATTTTTTATGTACACGTACTTCCTGACCTGCCGCCCCCCCCCCCCCTTTCTGCCCACACCACTGCTATTTGACATGGGGAACAAAAAAAGAATCAGAAAGCAAATAGAAATGAAATAAACATCATAAATAGCAGGCGACCAACAGGCCTAGTCAATCAGTTGAGAGGACAATAGGACTTAATAGGAAAGAACTTTAATTCTACTTAAGTATTGAAAAGCTTCCTTTTTCGAAGAATATTTGCTTCTGCGATAAATTTAGCAATAGACTTTAAGTTCTTTTCACTATCACTATCTCTGTAACAGGTGACTAAGTCACGTTCTTCTGCTAAGACTAATTTAAAGACATCGCATTTTCCCCGTACCTTATTATACACCTCACACTGAAAGAAAAAGTGAAATTCATCTTCTATGTTATTTTTTTTTTTACAAACTGGACAGATACAGTTAGGTTCATTTTTTAGAGATATACCATACCATCTTTCTCTAGTGTATAGACCAAGGGTCCTAGTTCGAAAGCGTGCTAATAATGAATCCCTATGCCATTTTCGCGCGTTACACCGATAAATACTTTTCTGGCTGTAAATCACTATTAAAGCGCAAGAACCAAGAGTATTTCTCACTATTTTCTAATTCAGAGTGCCAGATCTGTTGGTAGGAGGATATCAAACGCTCTTTAAATTCTAGGATAAAAAGTTTGTCGTTCTCAACACCCCCTGGTTATTCCATACAAATCCAAATCCAGTTTCGAAAAGGAGATTTTTTACACCAGAAGCCCAGTTTTGTCTTCCATTTTCATGTTGTCTTAGCAACATATATATATGCTTGTTTATTAATTCTGCTTTGTGGAAGTTTTACAAGACGTAGCCAGTACCTGACACACTTAGTTTTGGAACGTATTTGCAAGGGGTATCTACCCGTTTCTCCATATGACATTTTATTAGAGCTGTGTAAAGGAATGTTTTTAAAAAAAACGTTTAATCGCCAGTGTGTGCACCTTTTTCCATAAGGTCATTTTTTCCAATAAACCCCATATTTCTCCTCCATATGTTATCATAGGTTCCACTTGTGAATCAAAAAGTTCCAAAATATAGTAGGTTCAATACATTTCAACTTCCTTAAAGATCTTAAAATCTCAATAACTCCTTTCCTTCCTTTTCTATACATTTCCATCCATGCCTTACTCATACTTAGTTTAGTTGTGAAAATTAGACCTAAGTATTTGTAGTTATTTGCAACTTTAACTTCTAAGTCGCCATACCGCCATTTTTCATGCCTGGCCAAATACCCTCCCTTTCTGAAAACCATATCTTTGTCTTATCCATATTAACCGTTAATTTTAGCCTATCCGCCTCTCCGTTTAGTGCATTTAATTGATTCTGCAGTCCAACTGGCGTATCTGAAACAAGAATCATCATCTCTGCAAATAGCAACAGAAAAACTTCTGTCATACCTGGTATTAACTGGATCCCGTGCCTTCCCTTTCTATTAATTTCTTGAGCCAATTCATTTATAAAGAAAGAAAACATTTGTGGACTCAATAAACATCCTTGCTTTACACCTTGAGGGCATCCAAAATAATCTGAATATAAACCCTTATCCCTAACACAGGCTAGTACTGAATTATAAACCCCCTTTCAGTGACCTGTATAATTTACCTTGAACACCTGCTTTTCTTAGCACATCCCATAATATATTTCTATTCACAGAGTCAAATGCTTTCCGAAAGTCGATGAAGGCTACATATAGTTTCTTATTTGTCAATAAATAAGACTGTACCATAGCATATAGCGTAAACATGTGGTCGATGGTGCTATAATCTTTTCTGAATCCTGCCTGTTCTTCTATGATTTTTTCCTCCCGTTCAGCCCATGCGGTCAGTCTCCTGTTTAAAAAATGTAGGTGTAAACTTTACTCACTGCGCTAGTTAGGGCTACACCTCGGTAGTTATCAGGGTTGTGTACATCTCCTTTTTTAAAGATTGGGACTATTATAGATTTACACACCATTCTTTTGGGAAAGCACCAGTATCATACAGCCTATTAAACAACATCTGAAGATAGTCTATAATACTGTCACCGGCACATTTCATCATTTCACTAATGATCCTATCTGGTCCAGCACTTTTACCATTCTTTAAGTTTTTTAAACTCTTTTTTATTTCCTCTTTAGTATGTGTTCATCAAAAAATTCTTGTGCTTCTTCTTGATCCTCTCCTCATTTTCAAAATAAATACCATCATTTCTTTCAGAATCGTCCAGGTCGTTAAAGACCTTAAAAAAGTGATCTCTCCATTGTTTGATGTTAATATCATTATATATCACTGATTTCCTATTGGTTTCTCTTACCGTTTTCCAGAACAGCTTTGGATCTTTGCTAGATTGTTTCAGTTTTTCAAGTCTGATTTCATCATGCACCCTCTTTTTTATCTCTTTTAAGATCTGTGTATTTTTTCCTTTCTTTCACATATAATTCCTTCTGATGCTTTCTATATTCTTCAGATCTTGCTCTTTGAAAAAACTCTTCAGGAACCGTTCCCACTATTGTTCTTTGTGCTTTACATTCTTTATCAAACCATGGATTATCTTTTGTTCTCCTACGACCCAATGTCTGATGAAACAGCCACCAGCGGCGTACAATGCATTTGTGAATATTTCTAATGAGGTATTTACATCTTTACTTACTTCTGCATACGCCTTATCAATAAGTGCTTTAAAGTTTTCAGAAATTATTTTCATTTTTGAATGAATCTACAAAATTATCTGACCATATTATCTTTTCCTCTGTTGTAATAATCGGTTTCTCTGGTTGTTCCATCACACATTTTTGATTGGGTAACCATATAAGCTCAACAGGCAGATGCCATGAAAACAAGCAATTATTAACAAACAAGTCACACAAAACGATGATGATAAACCTTCTGAAACAATAAAATAATCGATGACACTATCACCTTGTGGTGCCACAAAAGTGAAATTTCCGTCAAAATCATTCTCACATGATCCATTTATAATTTCTAAAGAAAAAAGAAAAAACATAAGTCTAACAAAGACTTTCCAAAATTGTTAACGACACAATCTTTTGACCGACGTTCAGGTGCGTCATCACAATCACCACCATCATCATCATCATGATCATGAAAACCAAACAAATAATTTTCCATTCTCTCCAGTCTTGACTGCTCACGCCCAGTTCTAGCATTCAAATCACCACAAATCATCATATATACACATTTTCTTCTCTCTCTCACTATGTCCCAAGTAACTCGTCTTCTAACATCGCAATCCCGTCCTTTAAGTTTGAGTTCATGTATGCAGGGGAACCCTCGGGTGGAACATAACATGCTGTTAAAAATCAAATCTTTATCAATGCTTAACAATTCTTTACTCATTTTTATCATATCATAACAACATTAGAACAATCCACTCTTATCCTTTCTACATATTTTTTTTCATATTTTATTATTTATAAGTAAAGCACTCCACCTGAATTTCGACCTTGATTTGACAGTTTTTCGGCGGCTGGAGCACTATATTTTAGGAACTGAGGGAAGATATAACTAAAGTCAAAATTATCACTAACAAAGGTTTCCGTTAAACAAAACAACATCAAACTTATCTATATATTGTACAAAGGACACATCATTCATTTTTGAGAACAAGTTTTCTACATTGTAGTTCAGGAATTTTATTTCTTGTGCCTGTGGTCGCGCTCTGTCCTATTTCTGGCTGGAGTCGGACCGTAGTCTGCGCTGGCTGTCACTGGCTGTGTTGACACCGCCACCACCACTGAGAAAGGTCCGCATGTTTCCCTGTGATTTTCCACCCCGTGACTCTCTTCGTTCAGTCACAGTTTCACGTGCCTGTCGGGTGTTACCCCCCACCTCTCCCATTTCCACCCCACCAGTAGCATTCCGAGGACCGACCCCACCTCCCCCCTGTTCCCACCCCCGTTCACACACACACGCTGTGTAGTGGATCCAGTCTGTCGTCCGTGTGTGTGTTGCCGACTGGCTGGCTGCCCACGGTCACGTGCGGAATCCTCCTGACGACACAACACGTCACCACGGTGATCCCAGTCCCTTGGTCAGGAAACCCCTCATCATCCCTCACACCGGGCCGTGTCCCCTGACCCCGATGTTGTCGGCGCCGCCTCTGTCGTCGCTGCTGCCGTCAGGGAGGAGTCCCTCACCGACTGGACTGCCACCGTGTCCATTTCCCCTTAGTCCCCGGGTCGTCGTCGTTTCCCGTCCAGCCGTCACCTCGGCGTAAGTGCGTGGGTCAGCTCTCGCCTGGGGCCAACCACCATCTTCCCCCGGACAAAGTAGCTGCCTGTCCTTCACGCTTTGCTCGTGCAACCATGACCGCTTGTCGTCGTGTCAGGTCATTGGCAACACGTATGCCGATGTTTTCAAGCCGGCTTCGAAACGATTGTCTCTGATCACGAACATTTTGTCGTTCCAGTTTCGAAATTTCGCGATCATAACTCTTGGATTTCCGTTTCTTTGCCCGCCCCACTCGATGTGCTCTGATCACGTCATCAGTAGTCCAGGTTGTGTCGCCATCAGCCTCGTTCAAAGCGTCAATGACAGCATTTGCACACTGTGTGTAGTCCTCACGGTCACTTTCGGGAATGCCGAAAAATCGAAGGTTGTCGCGTCGTGAAAACGATTCTAAGCGATCAATCTCTTCATCCATTTCGTTCATCTGATTTTGCATGAGTTTTACAGTTTCTGAAAACTGTTTTCTTTCTTGTCTTGCTGTGTTGCCATTTCTGTTGACACTGCACGTAATTCATCTGTTAGTTCTAACACTTTATTTGTCAAAAGGTGGTTTTTCTTCTTCCAACCTGTCACATCGCTTTTTAATGTCCTCACATTTTTCATCCACTGTCACTAACGTTTGTTTTATGTCTCTGAACTCTCCATTCGCTCTTGCTGCATGTTCTTCCATTTTCTGATTTTGTACTTCAAAAGCATTTAACACTTGGTCAATCTTGTTGGAAAGTATTATATCAGTTTTTTTTTTCCAATTCTCCCTTTCTAGAGTCAGGTCCAGGGTTAAGCTCTACATCTCCGCTCAGAAGAATTTTTTTTGAGTGAGAGCCACAAGTTTGTCATAACACACACTGACACAACGATGTGCAGCAATAGCTGATAATGTGCACTGTTACTCGACGAATGACCTACCGTGTCAGTGAAGAGGTAAGTGCCTTGTTGAAGGTGCTCCATCTGTATAAGTGAGACTCTACTGCTGCTGTGTTCACAATAGACAGTTTTCACATTCTCCACGACGCTGCTGTAGCACATTGTCCCAAAAAAGTAACACAACACAGTCGCCAGGAGGAGATCACTCAATGCCCAACGTTCCGTGTCACCTGCCGTGTTGTAGTTCAGACACACCTGACTTTGACCTACATTTCACTTTGAATCCAAATTGACCAATTCTGGCCCGCCAGGTGCTCAAGTCTACCATCCCGCTGTTAGTTCACCTTCACCACACCACTCTCACTCGAACTATCAACTTCTGGCTTCCAACTGAATTCAAAACAACTTAATTCAAGTATTCGCAGAGAGCTCTCTGACAAACAGCTTGCCTCGTCGCCATCTTGCACCGGTGGAGAGAGAGAGAGAGAGAGAGAGGGAAGCACCCCAAGACCCCGACACCGGGCGTAAGCAGCCTCGCTCTCCTTAAAGACAAACTTCCAGCCATAGCCTGCCTTCCGCGCCGCATTCCTGCCTTCCTGACATCCCCCCCACCCTTCCTTCCCTCCCCCCTCCCCTCCCTCCCCCCCCCCTCCCCGCCTCTCCTCCTCCCCTTCGCAACACTCCTCCCTCTCCCTGCTTCCCTGTTACCCCCCCCCCCTACCTACCCCCACCCCCCCCTCCCCTTCTTCCAGAATCCAGCACAATCCATGAACAATCCTCCGGTGCCTCCGTCGGGCTCTCTGATGATGATGATGCCATCCCCCCCCCGCTCTTTACAGGAATAAAATTCTCCATTCATCTGAGACTCGGAGGCTGAAATTGAACTCGCGCGCGCTCTGCAGGTGCAGAACAATTCAGGTCTTTCGGGGAGCTTGCTGGAACTCTTGGGTTCTGAGCTGGTAGTGCGTGTGCCTTTTTCGTTTTTTTTTTTTTTTTTTTTTTGGTTTTGTGTTTAGTTTTGTTCTGTTTTGTTTGCTTTTTTTTTTCTTACTGTGTGTGTACAGAGAAAGTGGTTTGTGTTGCTCGCTCTGTCTGTCTGTCTGTCTGTCTGTTCGTCTCTCTGTCTCTGTCTGTCTGTCTGTCTGTCTGTCTGTCTGTATCTCTCTCTCTCTCTCTCTCTCTCTCTCAAAAAAAAGGGGGGGGGGGGGGGGAGGAGAAAAAAAGTAAAAAAAAAAAAAAGACAAAAGTAAAAAGACACTAGAGTTCTAAACGCTTTCTTTGTATTTTATTCATTTTTTTTTTCTTTGTCTCGTTTCGACCTCGTCTATCCTGTAATATGTCCACAGATATGCAGACAAGTCCATCAGTGCCCCCACTCCCCGTTGCTTCCTTATCTACCACGGATGGTAAGGTTGTTGCACACCGTTTACTCCGACAGTATGTTCGCGCTGGAATCTTTCTAAAGCGGCTCAAACCGTTCAGCAGCTGGCTAGCTTAGTAACGGGTTTTTGTTTGGGTGGTTTAGTGTTTGGGTGACAAACTCAGTTCATTCATTTACATAGTAATAACTGTAATAATAATAATGATATTGACAGGAAGAAGAGAAGAAGAAGAAGAAGAAGAAGAAGAAGAGGAAGAAGAAGAAGAGAAGAAGAAGAAGAAGAAGTAGAAGAAGAAGAACAACAAGAAGAAGAAGAAAAAGAAGAGAA
>JADBJO010005092.1:30000-32500 GCA_016801955.1 Conus betulinus | reverse complement strand
CCAAAACCAATGGAAGAGAAGGCTGGATGCAGACAGTGGAGTTGATCTAATCCATCAGCTCCAGAGATACCAGCAAACAATCCTCTTCAGACTGGGAACTGGCCACTGCCGACAGCTGAGCAACCTGAGCCGAATCGAGATGGCCCACCACCCATTTCTGCGTGGCCCACACAGACGGATGTCCTTGTGGCACTGGATCACTCAGACCCCAGAAACTCATCCTCCAACACTGTCCAGCCCATGATGTTCTACGGCGTCAGGCCTGGCCAGAGGGTTGCAAAGCTGCAGATGCAGCTCTGGGGCAGCTGTCAAGACCTCGATTCATCGTGGCGACAGTACTGAAGATCTAACGCAGCCCAAAAAAATCGACCGCAGAGGAAGAAATAAGAAGATTTAGTAGGTGAAAGCTGTTGATGTTGTCGTTCGTCGTCCGTTGACGATGTCCAAGGAAAACACCCTGTAGTGGGGCCAGTGCGGTGTGTTTTGATGGGCGCTCGGACACTACAAGAAGTCTACAGGCACTGAGGGCAAGGTGGGAGGTGGCCCTGGGACTCGTGAAGCTCATTGTCCTCTGGGCCTGCGCCGTCCTGTACTGCTCATGACAGGCAGCACTTCTGCTGAGGCAATGGTTTTTGTTCTGTCTGATCTTCTCCTGTCCCCTCAGTGGCATTGAACCCACACCGCTCATTCCGACCGTCCCGCCGCGGCCACGGCACCGATAATCCACAAGGAGCAGTCAATGTCAGGTCGCTATGAGGCAACCCACCAGAGGAGACGCTGCACTGTTGCCCCCAGTCACTTCGGAGGGTGTTCAGTGGCGTCTGTTCTGATCGACATACACAAAACACCATGTTAATTAAACTCCCTACTGACGACAATAATTGCTTATGAGGGTGGGGAGGAGGGATTGAGAAATACAGTTTATAAGTTGTTTATCCCCCCCCCTCCCCCTCCACAAAAAAGCCAAGTAAGCAGGTGGTACTCTCTCACACAGCATCACTCACTACTCTTCTCTCTCTCTCTCTCTCTCTCTCTCTCTCTCTCTCTCTCTCTTTTATGTTAGACGGGGGATGGGCTGGGGTGGGGGGTGGGGGTGGGGGGGGGGGGAATAAGGGGAAGAGGAGAAGCTGGGTTCAAAGGCTAATGAATGTCCACATAGGTGAGCAGGCCTAGAAGTGTGCAGGTATACAGGTACACGGTTAGACAAGTCGGAGAGTATGGATGGACGTAAAGGTTATGTTAGGGCGCTGGGGGTGGGAGGGCGGGGGCAGAGAAGGTGGGAGGAGAGGATAAGGGGGAATCTGGGGAAGGGGGAGCCGGATCGAAAGGCTAATGAATACACATGTAGGTGAGCAGGCCTACATGCGTGCAGCAGGTATACGGGTAAGGCAAGTCTTAAGAGTATATAGAGGCAGCTGTATACGTGGGCGGGTAAGACAAACAAACAAGTAGATAATGATCATCTTGACGCCCCCTCAGCAATGAATGTTGACCATGATGTCATTCAGCGCTGTTAGTAAACACCTTTCGTCACATCTGCAGTTTTGAAAAAAAAAACAAAAAAAAAAAAAATAACGTCAAAAGAAGGCAAAAAAAAAAAAAAAAAAAAAAAAGAAGAAAAAAGGAAAAAGAAAAGAACACTGACTGGTCAATTTGTGCTGTGTTTTTTGCACAGTTTCAAAGGCCAGACTTGTGATGGGAAAAAGGAGGAAGGTTGAATGATGGCTGCGGATGGAGGAGAAGGCTGTCTGGGTAGGATGAAGGGGGGGGGGGGGGGGGGGGGGGGGGGGGGGGGGTAGGAAGAGGCGCGAAGGAAGTGGCCTAAATTCCTATCCCTTGTGTACGTGATACGTGATGAAGTGAAGGGGGGGGTGGGGACGGGGGGTGAAGGGGGGGTGGCGAGGGGGGGGGGGTTGGAGGGGAAGTTGAGTGAGGGGCGGGGGTGTGGGGAGTTGGGGGGTGGGAGGCACAGTGTCCTTTGCTGATGATATTCACGGCACAGGGATAGCAGGCAAAGGGGCGTCGTCGGCTGTCAAGTACACAATCTGAACTCATCAACACAATGGTAACTTCATGAAGTTCACTGACAGACTTGTACACCCACCCCACACCACAACAACACCACACCACACCTCCAGCACCACCACCACTACACCACGACTCGCACCTTTCAGAGAGAGAGAGCAGAGAGAGAGTGAGAGAGACGAGAGAGAGAGGGCCCCCCGACAGCAGACCGAACGAAAATCTCTTCTAACAAACATTTGTGGGTTGTGTGTTTTGTTGGTGTTGTCCCGCCCGTGTCTCCGAGCCCCCCCCCCCCCCCCCCCCCCCCCCCCCCGCGAGAGCACCCAAACGCCCAGAGAGAGGAGACCCGCACCCCCACCCCCACCGACGAGACCCACCGCCCACCCCCCCACAGCCCACCTCCCGCGGACGGGGGATGGAAGTGAGATGGGTGTTGAGAGGGGGGAGAGAGAGGGGGGAGGGCGGGAGGGAGGAG
>JADBJO010005092.1:7500-12500 GCA_016801955.1 Conus betulinus | reverse complement strand
CCGTGTACTGAGTCGTTGCTGGAACCCCCTGAGGCGTGGTGCTTCCTCTAGCAGTGCTAAGCGCATATGCCATTTCCTTCAGCAACCGGCTGTGTGCCCATGTGTGCCTTCCCTGGGTCAGCGACGTCCTGCGATGTCTTGCATGAGCTCAGACATGCTCCACTGTGTATTTGCCATGGCAGAGCGGACATGGGGGGCGGGGGTGGGGGGGGGGGTCGTTTGATGTCCCCCATTTCACCAGATTTTGCATTCGGGGGGCAAGAGGTTGTGTCATTTACTGATCTGAGGATGAAACTAATCCTGAGATTTATTGGGTTCGTCCCGTTGGCTACGTTCAATGTTATGACGAAGTTTGCTTTGGAAAAAAAAAAGGATTTCTGTAGGTTTTTTTTTTGCCCCATAAATCTGCTGAAAAAAACTAATAGCTAAAAGACCGTGGATAAAGACATTATAACAATCATCAGACGCACGCGTACACAGGCACACAGACATACACGCACACGCGCGTGCGCGTGTGTACACACACACATACACTTACACACACACACACACACACACACACACACCACACACGCACGCACGCACGCACGCACGCACGCACGCACGCACGCACGCACGCACGCACACACGCACACACACACACACACACA
Source organism: Conus betulinus (assembly GCA_016801955.1). NCBI lineage: Eukaryota > Metazoa > Mollusca > Gastropoda > Neogastropoda > Conidae > Conus > Conus betulinus. Next base: position 11,850 of record JADBJO010005092.1, on the reverse strand, counting down.
CACACACCACACACACACACACACACACACACACACACACACACACACACACACACACACACACCACCCTTATGATGAACACCCATAATACACGGAAAGGAAAAAAGGAGTGAGAGAAACTGAGACAGAAAGAAGGAGAGCGGCTGGAGAGGATGACTTGGAGGTAAGCGTTGGGGGGAGGGGTGGGGTGGTGGGTTGGGGCGGTTGTGGGGATTGGGGGTAGGGGCTAATTTATAGCGGATAGACAAACAGAGACAGTTGTTGAGTGATTTTTTTTTGGGTGCCGTGTCTCCCCAGGCCGGCAGATCAGATGGAGAAGCAAGAGAGTAGTTCTGGTCAGACTACTGACCGATCGACGCGCCAGACCCGTCTCTCTCCGCAGGAGCAATGGGAAGTCAACAGCACGTGGTTGTTCTATAGACATACACATAGTTGCAGGCTCGCACGCACATACACAGACTCAAACTCTCTCTCTCTCTCTCTCTCTCTCTCCTCTCTCTCTCTCTCTCTCTCACACACACACACTCTCTTCACACACACACACACATACACACACACACACCACACACACGCACACGCGTGTCACACACACAGACATACAGACACTAACAGACAGACAGACAGACAGACACCACACACACACACACACACACACACACACACACACACACACACACACACACACACACACACACACACACACACACAAGCCTACCTGCGTGTGCACATACATGCACTCAGAGAGAGAGAGAGAGAGAGAGAGAGAGAGAGACCGACAGACAGACAGACAGACAGACAGACAGACAGACAGACAGACAATCTGCCATACAGAAGTGAGGGTGAGGTGAGGAGAATGAGAAATTTGACCGCTTCATGAACCAGTCAGATGATGTCGCTCTTGCACTGGATTTTTTCTGCCCCAACCGATTCTTACCAAGAGTTGAGTTTGCTGTGGGCTCGGTTTAGAAGACTGGAGCCACACAGTGGAGTTTCGTCCTCATAATGGATGTGTCTGTGAATGTGGCTTGATTTTTTTTTTTGTGTTGATCAACACTGCAGGTGTCAGTATCTCTCGGGTCTGGTTGACGCCGGGGCATGTTAGAAATGTGAGCGTAGAGCACATCCCTGTCATGCAGTCTCAGACCGGACAGGAACTCTCAGCATCATCTCCATCATCCTCATCCCCCATCAGTCAGCAAAGAGAAGCCTCAAAAGTCTGTGGTCCTTCTTGCCTACCCTCTTGGTGACCTCAATTTCGATTTCCCTTTTCACATCTACGCCCTTTGTGAGTTCATGTCGAGGTCGCTAATATCGGCAAGGTCATGGGGGGATCTCGCTAGACGGACGCAATTGCGCCCTCTAGAGGTTGATCTCACTCATGCTGGCTTCGCGACTAAGCAATAAGCGTCGTCTGTAGGTGGTGTCCTGCGTATATCAGACAGATAAGGCCCCCACTCAACACCACCTAAGTGACTCGGCAGCAGTGCAGTGTCTCCTCTTGTGGGCTGCCTTCCGACGACTTGACATTGACTGCTCCCTGTGGATTGCTGATGCTGGCTGGAGGTGCAGTGGGACAAGCCAGGGTGTGGTTGTGGACGGGGAGCCGGAAAGAGCGGTGTGAGGGGGTGGGGGGGTGGGGGTGCCACTGAGGCGACGAGTAGAACGAAGCAGAACTAAAGGTTCTAGAAAGAGCAAGAGTAAGTGACTGGACAGGCAAACGGAGGGAACAACCAAGTCGTTTCGTTGTTTTGTTCTTTTGTCTGGCAGTGCGGTGCTCTTATTTTGGCACTGTGGCTTCTGTTGCCGCCTGCAGTTACCCCTCGTTCAAAACTACCATAATTAGAAAACCATTTTCTTTCTTTTTTTTTTTTTTTTTTTTTTTTTTTTCTTTTTTTTTTCTTTCTTTCTTTCTGTCTCTGCCTGCCTGTCTATCTGTCTATCTTTTTTTTCTCCTCCTTCTCCTCCTCTTCCTCCTCTTCTCTCCTCCTCTGCCTCCTCCTCTCCTCTGTCTTCTCTGCTTTCTTCTTCTCTTCTTCTTCTTTCTTCTTCCTTTCTTCTTCTTCTTCTTCTTCTTCTTTTCTTCTTCTTCTTCTTCTTTCTTTCTTCTTCTCTCTTCTTCTTCTTCTTTCTTCTTCTTCTTCTTTTCTTCTTCTTTCTTTCTTCTTTCTAGCCCCTGAATACAGCATTCATGCTCTTTGTATTGAAGATCAAGTCGACTTTATTTTAAAAGACCGAAAGCTGAAAATTCAGACTAGATTGTTTCAACTTCGTCTTGTCGTTGCTGCTGTTTTTTAATCTTTGTCTCTTTTGTTTCCATACATTAATTAATCAATTAATAAGTCGGGGGCTACCGGATTCGCTGAATCGGTACAATTCATAGCGATCGGTATCTGATTGGAGAGAGTTAATTCCCTTGTTGGCGAGGTTGGGGCGGATGTCACGAAGAAGAAGAACACACTGTCTGTTGTTTGTCGGACGCAACAGAAGTCTCAAAAAGGCCAGCACTCTGCCTTGCTTGTTGTCCTCCTCTCTCTCTCTCTCTCTCTCTCTCTCTCTCTCCTCTCTCTCTCGTCTCTCTCCTCTCCTCTCTCTCTCTCTCTCTCTCTCTCGTCTCTCTCTCTCTTCGTCTCTCTCTCTCCTCTCTCTCTCTCCTCTCTCTCTCTCTCTCTCCTCTCTCTCTCCCTCTCTCTCTCCTCTCTCTCACCTCTCTCTTCCTCTCGTTCTCTCTCTCTCCTCTCTCCCCTCTCTCTCTCTCTCCTCTCTCTGGCCTCTCTCCTCCTCCCCCCCTCTCTCTCATCTCCTCTCTCTCTCCCTCTCTGATCCCAGCTTCAGTTATCTCCCACTCTCCGTGGGGACTCGTCGAGACCGGAGAAGACGCTTAATAAGCTGACTCTCTGTTTTCTCCTTCGCTCTCTTCTCTCTCCGTCTCCTGTCTTTGACTCTCTCTCTCTCCCCTCCTCTCCTCTCTCGTCTCTCGGGCCATCTCGTCCTCTCTCTCTCCCCCTCTCTCCTCATCCTCCTCGTTCTCCTCCCTCTCTCTCTCTCTCTCTCGTCTCCTCTCTGTCTCCTGTACTCTCCCCGTTGACTCTCTCTCTCTCTCTGTCTCCCTCCTCTCTCTGGGACTCTCTCTCTTCTCTCGTCTCTCTCTGTCCTGTCCGGTCTCTCTGTCTTGTCTTGTCTCTCTCTCCGGGCTCTCTCTCTCTTCTCTCGCTCCTCTCGTCTCTCTCTCTCTCTGTCTCCCTGTCCTCTCTGTCTTTCTGTTCTCTCTGTTTCTCTGTCTCTCCTCTTTCTCTCCTCCTCTCTGTCGTTCGGTCTCCTGTCTGTCCTCTCCGTCTCTGTCTGTCTTTCTCTCTCTTCTCCTCTCTCTCTCTCTTCCATATGTATGTATGTATGAATGTTCCGAGTATTTGTCATGGTTTATTGACAGACATTTGAAATATTTTGAAAACCAAGTTCAGATTTGGTATATCAGATATCTATGCACATTTACAGCGTTACAGACATTTAAAAAACGATCGTGTGACTGTTTTGTCCATTATGTCAGGAATCTCAAGAAAATGAGTTCATTTTGTTCTTTCATGCCCAGAAACTAAGTGTCATAGACAACAGTGTATTCCACCCCAATACTAACAGGCATCCTTCAGTGTTCAGATTAATTTTGTTTAATGTCATCGACAAATTAATTTTGTTAATGTCATCGACAAATGATAAAATAGTGAAGCAGCGTGGCCGTGCATTTTTACAGAGGGTTTAAAAACGAAGAAATTCTGTAATACCTTAGTTTGTTTGTACCCCTGATTAGAAATAGATTATGCAAAGTTCTTTTATATGTATCCCCCTTCTAAGGGCTATGATGGCCTTTACGAATAACATCTCTGCATCGCATCTATGTATGAATGAATGAATGTCTGTATGTCTGTATTTTTGTGTGTGTCTGTATGTCTGTCTGTCTGTCTGTATGTATGTCTGTCTGTATATTTATAGATGTATGTATGTATTAGAGTAGGTAGGTATGTAGGTTTGTATGTATGTATGTATGTATGTATGTATGTTATGTATGTCTCTCTCTCTCTCCTCACTCTCCTCTCTCTCTCCTCTCTCCTCTCTCTCTCTCTCACTCTCGCTCTCTCTCACTGTGTTCGCCTGTCTCTCTCGCTCGCTCCATTTTCTCCATCCCTCTCCTCTCCTGCCCCCCACCCCCTGTTTTTTCTCCATCTCCCACTGCCTGTCTGTCCTGTCTGTGTGTCTGTCCGTCCAGTCTGTCTGTCTCTTCTGTCTCTTGTTTTGTAATCTGTCTGTCCATGATCCGTCGTCTGTCTGTCCTGTCTGTCTGTCTGTCTGTCTGTCTCT
>JADBJO010005092.1:0-2500 GCA_016801955.1 Conus betulinus | reverse complement strand
GTCAACGAGAAAGTGGAAGAGGTTTCAGTGTCAGTATTATCAGCAAAGAGTCCTGCGTGCGGACTAGCCACACGCCGCTACACCACATCTGCTAAGTTTAGAGACCACATTGTGCGCGATAGAGTGAATTAGTTCATGGACTTAGATGAGAGAATTTAGCTAGGATGAATGAAATCATGACCACCATGAGAGAATTCAAGAAGAGGTCTCATGGCCACGACTTAGCAAATGGCTGACCTACACTTAGCCCAACGTGCCTGGTCAGACCTTGGATGGGAGGAGGAGGGAAGAGGAGGAGGAGGAGAGGACGAGAAATAGGAAGAAGGGGAGGAGGGGAGGAGGAAGAGGAGGAGGAAGAGAAGGAGGAGGAGCATGATGAGGAGGAAAAGGAGGAGGAGGAGGAAAACAGTGACATGGAAATAAAGAAAATGGTGTGTTTGTTTGTGTGTTATGTTGTGTGTTGTGTGTTGTGTGGTGTGTGTGTGGTGTGTGTGTGTGTTTGTGTGTGTGTGTTTGTGTGTTGTGTGTTGTGTGTGTGTGTGTGGGGGGGGGGGGGCCGGGGGGCCCAGGGGGGGCTGAGTATAGTAAAAAGAAGGCTGACGAATAGAAGATCAACCAGAAAAAGGTAAGGATAGCAGTGAGGGAGGGTGTGGTAAAGGATGGGTCAGAGAATTGAATGTGGACGAACAGATAGCATAGAAGAAGAAGAGCTGCGGAAGGCGTCTGTCATGATAGCAAGAAAGACAACAACAACAACAACAACACAACAGCAAAATAGAAAAAAAACATAACAGAAGGGAACTGGGATGGGGGAAGAGAGCAGGGGTTAGATGGGGGGGGGGGGGGGATAGAAGTGGGGAGGGAAAAAAAAGGTGAAGCAAAACAACGGAAAATAAAAGAGAATCCAAGGCAGAGGTAGAGAAAGAGGAGAAAAAGGATGAAAGATTTAAAAAAAAAGTTGAATAGAGACCGAGAGAAACAAGAGCTCGAAGAACCAGGGACACCAAGAGCAGAATGGACGACGTTTTTTTTTTTGTTTGGTTGTTTGTTGTGTTTTTTGTTTTCTATTTCTTAATATAAGACACGCAGGGAATGTCCGATGATGACTAATAGCTAATACCTAGCTCTGCAGCACGTGGAGATCGATCTGAGGTAATGCATCAGAATGATGTATGTATTGGCATTACTACTCACAAAAATCCCGTTGTGAAACATAGATCAGGATAAAACGGCCAGAAGAGAGAGGAGAGAGAATGAGAGAGAGAGAGAGAGAGGGGGGGGGGGGGGGGGGGGGGGGTGGGGGGGGGGGGGGGGGCGGGGGGGGGGGGGGGGGGGGGGGACGGGGGGGGGGGGGGGGGGGGTGGGGGGGTGGTTGGGCCGGGGGGAGGGCGGGGGGGGGGGAGGGGGGGGGACAAAGAGGAGACGGAGACCGAAGAAAAGAGAAAGAGCGATAGGAAGGGAGAGGAAAGGACGGGAGGAGGAGAAGGGGGAGGGGAGGAGCGAGGATCTTTTGTAGAGGGGAGGGAAGGGAAGGAAGTGTGGGGGAGGGAGGTGATTGGATAAGAAGGGTTTGGAGCGATTGCTTTTGATTCGTTGAGAGAGAGAGTTTTGAGAGTAGAGATGATGAGAGATTTTTTGGATGATAGGGAGGAATAAAGTGCGGGAGACGAGAAAAGGAGGGGAAAGGGAAAGAGAAAGAAAAGCGAAGGTGGGAGGGGCAGGGCCACGGAGAAAACACAGAAAACTTTTTTTTAAAGGGGAAGAAGGGGAGGGAAGGAGCAGAAAGAAACGGCATACACAGAATGATAAGACGGTTTTAAACAGTGAGGGGAGACACCACACACACACACACACAACACACACAACACACACACACACACGCGCGCGCGCGCGCATGCACGTGCACACACACAAACACACACCAACACAATACGCTCACATACGCACGGACGTACGCGCGCACACTCCTCACGCATCACACACAACAACACACACACACACAACACACACAACACACACCCACACACACACACACACCACCATACACACGCAGGAGGGGCACACCACACAAAACACACACACCAAAAACAACACCCACCACACACCACACACACGTACACGCAGTCGCGGCACGCACGCACACCACACAACCACACACACCACACACACACACAACACACAACAACACACACGCACACACACACAAACACAAACACACACACACACAGACACACACACGCGCGCGCGGCACGTAGGCACACCACGCATCAAACCATCTCGCTACACACACACCCACACAACACACACACCACACACACACACACACACAACAAACACACACACACCATACACACATACGCAGTATGTACGCGCGCGCGCGCACACACACACACACAAAACACACACCCACCACACACACCCACACAGCGCGAGCAGAGAGAGACACAGACCGAGAGAGAGAGAGAGAGAGAGACGGAGAGAAGGAAAGAGAAAGAGAGAG
>JADBJO010005091.1:167500-173983 GCA_016801955.1 Conus betulinus | reverse complement strand
GTTTGAGTTTGTGTGTGTGGTGTGTGTGTGTGGTGTGCACAAAACAAAGGGGGGATATATATTATGTTGACTGAATAGTGGCTGCAGAGGGTGTGGGGTTTCTTTTCTTTTCTTTTTTTTTTGTGGTCTTTCTCAACTTCTTTGCTACTTAAACTTCTTCTTAAGCGCGGCCAGTTTCCTCCACGCCACTCTACCGGGACCCCCTGTCTTCCATCCACACACGCTGGTGGCGCTTGCAGCCCCGGCAATCGACAATCGACATGGAGCAGTCCATCCACTAGAGGGCCGGCATGAGGCAACCCACCGACGGACCCCACGGGACGGAACTGCAAAATCACTGCAGCCAAGTCACTTCGGCGAGAGAGTTCTGTGGTGCCTGTACGATCCAATGGGCGAGTGTGCAAAAAACCCGCTCCTTCTGCATACAACCAAACATGAACAAGGGGAAGCAGCCACAAAGACAAAAACACAAGCCGACGCGTTGGGTGTTCCCGACCTCCATAGGTTCTCTTCAGGCAAGACATTACACTCAGGACAACGAAACTGAGGAACGAGCACGGGCGCGAACGTTTCTTTTTTAACGGAGAGAAGATGTTCTCTGGTCTTAAAAAGATTTTCATTCATCCCCATCATCATCATCATCATCATCATCATCATCATTTCTTTTCTCTTCTTCTTCTTCTTTTCTTCTTCTTCTCTTCTTCTTCTTCTTCTTTTTGTGGGTACGCAGGCTGATACTCCTACGGACACTCCCTGTATAGACAGGCAAGTATTGAGACCATCTGCCCAACAAAGGGAGTGGAGTTGTGTGTGTATGACCGGCCTTTTTTCCGCCATTAAGGCAGCCATACTACAACATCAGGGGGGGGGAAGGTGCATGCTATGTGTAACGTGGTCATCCATACCAACGGCCAAACTGGCCTTCTCTTTCGAAAGCTGGTGTGATGGGATTTTTACGTGTGTGGCAAGAGGAGTTATGAGTGCGTTCACACACGGAACCTCGGTTTAGTATCATTCAAGGACTGTATGGGAAAAATGGAGTCGGACAGAACAATGTTAACTCCGAGGGAGGAAATCCCCCATGTACCCAAAACGGCTCGGCGGAGATTCGAACCCGCAACCTCAGGATTACGAGTCCGGCGCTCTACCACCAGAGGCTATTCCGGTCCCACAAAAGATCATTCGTCCTGATCCTCCTCCCGGCTTTTGAGGTTACAGCGTGTGTGCTTGGTGTCCCCGGGAAGGTTCCTGGGCAGTGGACCTCGGCCTACAGCTGCTGGATCCTGGTCTTCATGGACCCTGGAGAGGTTCGCCCGCCGTACCGCTTCCCGCTGCTGAAGATGACCCCTGCACCAGAGCTCTAGTGCCCACAAGAGTAGCCGTTCCAACAGAGAGGAGATGAGACGAGAGAGAGAGGATGAGAGAGAGAGAGAGAGAGAGAGAGAGGAGAGAGAGAGAGAGAAGCCTTTTGTGTGTGTGTGTGTGGATGTGTGTGTGGTGTGTTGTGTGTGTGTGTGGGTGTGTGTGTGGTGTGTGTGTTGTAGTGTAAATGTAGGTGTTGTAGTGTTATGTAGTGTAGTGTAGTGTGTGTGTTGTGTGTGTGGTTGTGTGTGTGTGTGTTGTGTGGTGTGTGGTTGTAGTGTATGTGTGTGTGTGGGTGTGGTGTGTGTGTGGTGTGTTGTGTGGTGTGTGTACTGGTGTGTGTGGTGGTGTGTGGACGACTGTTTATCTAATTTGTCTGTCTGTTCTGTCTGTTTGTACATTGTGTATCACTTTAGCTGGCTCGTTGTTCTTCTGTTTCTCTCTCTTTCTCTTTTATCTCTCTCCCTCTCTCTCTCTCTCTCTTCTCTCTCTCTCTCTCTCTATCTGTCTCTATCTGGTCTGTCTGTCTGTCCGTCTCTCTGTCTGTCTCTCTGTATCTGTCTCTGTCTATGTCTATCTCTCTCTCTCTCTCTCTCTCTCTCTCTCTCTCTCTCTCTCTCTCTGTCAGTTTGTTCGCTTACTTGTTTGTTGTGTTTTCTCTTTCTGTCTATCAGTCTGTCTGTCTGTCTGCCTCTCTCTCTCTCTCTCTCTCTCTCTTCTCTCTCTCTATCTCTCTCTCTCTCTGCCCCCACGTTTTCCTTCACGCATATGGCAGTGAGATGAGGTCTCCAGAGTGGCCTCGCCCTGTGTTTCATGCAGGCTTCTGTCGTTCTGGTGATCGTTCTGTGGGGATTCCAAAGGAGTCGGCTGGCGGCTCATTGTTTTGGCCATGTTTCCTGCTTGTGAAGGGTGCCTCCCTAGGCATTTAGGATTTCCCCTGCTGCTGCTGCTGCTGCTGTGCTGTGTTGCGGTCCATGATGGTGATGAGATGATGATGATGATGATGATGGTGATGGTTGTGGTGGTGGTGTTGATGGTGATGGACGATGATGACGATGATGATGATGATGATGATGATGATGATGATGATGATGATGATGATGATGAAGGTGGTGGTGGTGATGGTGAAGATGAGATCATGATGATGATGATGATGATGATGATGATGATGAATAATTGATGACGGTGGAAGTGATGACATTAAGGATAATAATAGTTGTGGATGTAGTAAAACGGTAATGGTGATACTGATGACGACGACAACGACGACGACGACGATGATGATGATGACGACGACGATGATGATGATGATGATGATGGTGATGGTGATAGTGGAAATGATGACAATAAGGATGGTGATGGTGGTGGATGTAGTAACGATGATGGTGATAATGATGACGACAAACGACGACCATGATAATAATATTCACGACGACGACGACGACCTCGACGACCTCAACAAAACAACGACAACGACAATGAGGGAAGAAGAAGGATGATAACGATGACTGACAGGCGGGGGGCTGCATGTAAAGCAGGTGCTGTTGGTGCTGCTGCTGGTGGGGAGTGGTGCTGGCCCTCATCTACCTGCCGCAGTTCTGGACCTCACGCGTCGTCCGCCACGACAGCCTGCAGTGCCAGGTCTGGAACTACAGGAGGAAGAGAGAAGGGGAGGGCGGGGTGGGGGGGGGGAGACGGGAGTCGGAAGAGATGAGGAAAGGAATTGGGGGGGGGGGGGGTGGAGAGGAGGATGGAGGTTAGAGGAGGAAGAAGAGGGGGGGGGGGGTAGGGGTAATGTGGGGTCGGCGGGAGGTGGGGAGGAGAGGTACAAAGTGGAGGAGGGGGGTAGTAGTATGGTGGAGACTGGGGGTGGGTGATGATGCGCGAGTGGGGTGGGTGGGGGAGGGGGGCGGGGAGGAGGGAGGTAGGGAGGAGGTGGGGAGGAGAGGTACAAAATGGAGGGGGGTGGTGGTATGGCGGAGGACTAGGCGAGGGGGTGGGGGTATTACGTAAATGATGCGGGAGAGTCGGGGGTGGATGAAGTAGAAGGTGAGTTTTTTTATTTTTTTTATTTATTTATTTTTTTTTTTCATTTAAATAACTGGTAGAATGGTTTTGTCCAATATGTCTTTGCGTGTGCATGTCACTATTTCTCTACCCCTCCCCTTCTCCTTCTTTGATTTTGCATATTGATTCATGCACGTTTTGTTGAAATTTGTTTGCTGTTACTACTGGGGAAAGAAAAAAAACAAACATTTTAAAGAGTGGGAAAAAGGTAGGTGAGGTGAGATGGTAGTAGAGGAGGGGGATGAGGAGGAGGGATAAGGTGTGAGTTGGAGGGGGGAGGGAAGAAGGTGTGCGGGGGCTGGGGTGGGGGTGGGGGAGGGTGAAGGGGTTTTGCTGTAGGGGAAGGGATAGAGTTCTTTCCCTCCTTTCTTCTTTCGCTGCAGCCTGTGATTCTAGTTCGGGGTCACATTCCTGAGGCAAATTGATTCTTCATAGAAATTCGGCCCATGATTTCGTTTTTTTTTTTTTTTTTTTTTTTTTTTAACTTCATTTTCATTTTCTTTCGTTTCATTTTGTTTCATGTTGGGTTGTTTTATGTCATTTTATTTTCCTTCATCTCATCTCATTTCATTTTGTTTTATGTGTTACTTTTCATCGTCATTTAGACTTGGTCATTTCAGTGGTTCTTATTTCATTTTTGTGTTTGTGTATTCACTGATTGAATTCATGCAACGAATTACGTGTGTGTCTGTGTTTGTGGTCCTTTCCTTGGCAATCTAGTCTGCCTCAAGACTTCATTTGGATAATTTGACAGAACCACATTCTGCTACGTTTGATCACACTTGATTAAGTTCTTTGCTTGCAGGAAAGAGCGTTTGTGTTGTTGATTTCTTCAGATCGTTGTGGTTGTGTTTTGTTGTTGTTGTGCTGCTGCTGCGTCGTTGTTATTGGTGTTTGTTTACCTTCTTGTTTATTTGTTTCTTTTGTTTGCTTGTTTCTTTGTTAGTTTCTTTGTTTTTCGTTTCTTCAAATAAGAATTTCCCAAATGGAAACTCGATGGGATGGGCTCTCTCTCTATCTCTCTTCTCTCTCCTCTCTCTCTCTCGTCATCTCTCTCTCCTCTATCTCTCTCTCTCCGCTCTGTGTGTGTGTGTGTGTGTGTGTGTGTGGGTGTGTGGCTGTGTGTGTGTGTGTGTGTGTTTCTCTGTCCTCCGTCTTTATTTCTCACTCTCTCTACTCTCTCTCTCTCTCTCTCTCTCTCTCTATCTCTCTCATCTCTCAGTTAAATTATTTTGACTGCAGATAGAATGCTGTGGCACGTTTCTGTAGCCATGTATGCATGTGTCTGCTATATGTTTTTTGTGACCCTTTGCAAGAAAGTTGTTAAAAATCCCCCCCCCCACCCCCCCCCCCCCCCGCCCCCCTTGGCTGGAAGGCCCAATTAGGCTATTGTCAATAAAACTGTCAATTGTCACTTTCTCTCTCTCTCTCTCTCTCTCTCTCTCTCTCTCTCTCTCATCTCCTCTCTCTCTGTCCCTGCCTTTGTTTCTTTCGTTCTCTCTGTCTGTCTGTCTTCTCTGTCTCTGTTTCTCTTCTCTCTCTCTTCTCTCTCTTCTCTCTAGCATAGGCAAATAGATACATAGACTGATCTGTGGTCGTGTGTGTGTGGACTTTGCATAGGCGCGCGGCGCGACGCGCGCGCTGTGTTGGTGTGTGTGTGTGTGTGTGTGTGGTGTGTGTGTGTGTGTTGTGTGTGTGGTGTGAACGTGTGCGCCGCGCGTCTTATTCTTGTATGTGTAAGATTCATAACTGAAAAAAAAACAAAACGTGTGTTTCCATAGTCGATTGTGTCACGTTGTCATCACATGAGCTAGCTCTTCTTCGACTCTCTTAAGAAGCTGAATGCTGGGGGGCGGGAGGGGAGGTGGGGATGGTGGGGGGGGGGGGGGGGGGGGGGGGGGGCTTTCTACCTTTTCTAGCCGCAGTCTGCTCTTCCACAGCTCTGTTTTTATCTGTCAGTCTGCCACTCCGTCTATCCATCTATTTGTGTATTTGATTTCCACGCTCTCCTGTCGGTATGTAAGCATATTCAAAACACTGTCGTCAAACTGGTCCGTTTTCGGAACAAGAATCAGTTCTCAGACTTTCTGAACAACGAGTCTTTTGTGGGGGAACTCTACCAAGGTTACCCCCACTGCCCTTTTCTGTATGTATACCTTCGTCCGTTCTTTCCTTCATTTGTTTACTTATACCCCATCCTTCTTTCCTTCCTTTCTGTCATCTTTCTTCTGGTCGTCTTTCGTTCATTCGTTTTTAGGGACAAGGCACTCTTTTTGACCCTCATAAACGAGGAATACTTCGTTTCAAAACGAAAGGACTGAGGGCGGAAAATGAAGCAACATTTAGAAAGAAAAGGGGCTAGTTACCGCCACAGACACAAACAGATTACAGGACTAAACACAATGCATTTAGACCTCTTGGGTCTTCTTCTGGCAAAACGAACGGCCTCGTTTTCACCCAACAGCCATTTTGCGCCGAATATCAGAAAACAAGTGGTTTTCTCGTTCTTCGTTTTCACTGTCCTAAATGTTGTTTGTTTTTGCCTGAAGAAGACGCAAGAGGTCGAAATGCATTGTGCTTTGTCATGTGATCTGATTGTCTGTATCTGTGGCGGGTACTAACCCCTTTTCTTTCTAAGTTTTGAGAAACAAAAATACTTCACTCTCTCTCTCTTTTCTCTCTCTCTCTCTCTCTCTCTCTCTCTCTCTCTCTCTCTCTCTCTGTGTCTGTCTCTCTCTCTCTCTCTGTCCTCTCTCTCTCTCTCTCTCTCTCTCTCTCTCCCTCTCTCTCTCTCTCTCTCTCTCTCTTCTTTCTCTTTCCTTCCCTCCCAGCTCCATCTCTCATTATATTCGTTCATTTGTGTTTAGTATAAAGAGCACTTTAACGACTCATGGACTACGAGTCCATTGGGAACTCGACCACTTCGTGTCTGTCTGTCTGTATTCGTTACGTCCTTCCCACCTTCCTTCCTTCTTTCCTTCCTTCTTTCCTTCCTCCTTTTTTCATCATTTTTATTCCCTTCCTTCCTTCCTCCCTTCCTTTTTCCTTCTATCC
>JADBJO010005091.1:152500-162500 GCA_016801955.1 Conus betulinus | reverse complement strand
AATGCTTTGTGAAAGCGATGGTAAACAAGATGCAAAGCATATAAAGGTACTCCCAGTTGATCTTGAATACGTGTGTACATGTCAAGAGTATGTTTATTATGAAAATACCCATGACCTGTCTGAGATATTCCATAAAGAAGAAAGACCGTTTGGGGCCGTTATAGCCGTTAGTAACGGCTATTCTGGTAAGACAGAACATCGGGCATCATCCGTGACCCATAATGAACATACCTACAAACTTTCAGAAAGATCGGTCCTGAAGTTTTGTCTGGAGCGAATGGAACACATTTTGACCACGGACAGACAGACAGACACACAGACAGCATTTCTCGTTCCCATTGTAAAGTACCCCCTGTTCCATAACAACTAGGAGTACAAAAAGATACGGGGATACAGTGTGTGGTGGGACCTGTCATCAACGGCTAGGACTTTGTGGAGGCGGTAGAGAATGTCGGTGCAGAGTGTGTCGTGGGAACTGTGCTTTACACGAAGCGCTTTGTGGAGACAAAACAGAAGGCTGTGCGTCGTTTGTTGCGGGACTGTGTAGTGTGCATGACGGTATGTGAAAAGGAATAAGAATCGTGGGATCAGTCAGTTACTCACACAAAACGTGGAAAGAAAGGACTGTGGGGCTTGGTGTGTGTGTGTGTGTGTGTGTGTGTGTGTGTGTGTGTGTGTGTGTGTGTGTGCGTGCGTGCGTGCGTGCGTGCGTGCGCGCGCGCGCGCGCGCGTATGTGTGTGTGTGTGTGTGTGTGTGTGTGTGTGTGTGTGTGTGTGTGTGTGTGTCGCATGTTCTGTAATGCACTCGCCGTGGAATCTGTAACTTACGCAAACTGGGAGACGTAGAGGTTTAGAAAGTCATTGACGAGGACTCTCTGTATAAAGCAACATCTGTACAGTGTTTGTTTTATTTGGAGCAGTGCAGAGCGGTGTTAGAATCTACCACTGGACATAGAAGCCTGGCAACGTAACGAAATATGTACTTCTCAGAGTTGGGATGGTTGGGGGAGGAGGGGGGGGGGGGGGGGGGGGGGGGGGGGGGGGGGGGGGGGTGGGGGGGGGGGTGGGGGGGTTCCCAGAAGTGAAGCGTAAATGTCGGAAATCTGATGGATGAGTAAACGCTCCGAAACGGTGTGATGTTTAGCTTACTAGAATGGACAGAATTTCGTGTGATTCAAGGGAGACCACTACAATTGCAGTTTCAGTTTCATTGAGAGACGTCATCACTTGCGGACTAAATGGTTGAAGCTCTTGTACATCGGCTCGGCTACGGTTTCAAAAAGGCCAGGGATAACAGCTAAATTAATGAATAGATAGATAGATAGATAGATAGACAGCCAGACAGACAGACATATAAACTAAAAAGGATGTAGAATGCTCGGCATAGAGTAAACCTCCGCGTAGTTTGCGTAAATACCTAAAATAAGATAAAATCAAATAAACAGAACAAACTCGAATAAATGAAATGAAATAAAATAAAATGAAATGAGATAAAACAAAAATATTCAATCGTTCGGTGACTGGGATTTGAATCAAGACTTTAAGGACTTCAGCAATGTAAACACCTTCATCTTTTTTCTACCAACTTTCTTTTAACAATCGGTGTTGGAAGTTTTTTTTCTCCGTAATCTTGCTTCCAGACAGACAGACAGACAGACAGAGAGACAGACAAAGAGACAATGGCGTGAAACGTAACCAGCATGCTAGAGGTAAAGTCTGGGGACGAGAGAAACAGAGTGTAGGACCGTGTGGCGATAGACATAGCAAGATGTCTGGCTTAGGCATAGCAAGATGGCTGGCGTAGGCATAGCAAGATGGCTGGCTTAGACATAGCAAGATGGCTGGCGTAGGCATAGCAAGATGGCTGGCTAAGGCATAGCAAGATGGCTGGCTAAGCTAAGACATAACAAGATGGCTGGCGTAGGCATAACAAGATGGCTTGCTTAGACATAGTAAGATGGCTGGCGTAGGCATAACAAGATGGCTAGCGTAGGCATAACAAGATGGCTGGCTTAGGCATAGCAAGATGGCTGGCTTAGGCATAGCAAGATGGCTGGCTTAGGCATAGCAAGATGGCTGGCGTAGGCATAGCAAGATGGCTGGCTAACACATAGCAAGATGGCTGGCGTAGGCATAGCAAGATGGCTGGATTAGGCATAGCAAGATGGCTGGCTAACACATAGTAAGATGGCTGGCTTAGGCGAAACAAGATGGCTGGATTAGGCATAACAAAATGGCTGGCTAAGGCATAGCAAGATGGCTGGCGTAGGCATAGCAAGATGGCTGGCTAACACATAGCAAGATGGCTGGCGTAGGCATAGCAAGATGGCTGGCTAACACATAGCAAGATGGCTGGTCTAGGCATGGGTACGACTCGCTGGTCCGGCGGGTGAGAGCGACTCGCTATCGATGTGTGCCGTCACCCACCTTTGAGGAAAAAAGAAAGAAACTAACCCCGGTATAGCAAGATGGATGAAGATGAGTTGTAAGACTCTGTCAGCTTTATGAGCCATGCAAGAGGGACAGGGTTCGTTAGTGTGTCGTTTCGGCGGAAAGTTTGATAGGTTGAAGGAGACTGGGATGGTGGACAGGGGATATGATGGTCATAATTGAGAATGGTGAGGGTGGGTGGGGTGCGGGTGGGGGTGGGAGGTGAAGAGAAGGCTTTCTATGAAAACTTAACTCTCCAGAAAATTTGATGGTGACAGTTTTCATTCCGCTTAACGTCTTTAGTTCTTCTTCTTCGTCTTCGTCTTTTTCTTCTTCTTCTTCTTCTCCTCCTCCTCCTCCTCCTCCCCCCCTCCTCCTTTTTGCTTCTTCTTCTTCGTCGTCGTCGTCGTCGTCTTCATCTTCGTCTCCTCCTCCTCCTCCTTCTTTTTCTTCTTCTACTTCGTCTTCGTCTTCTTCTTCTTCTTCTCCTCCTCCTCCTTTCCTTTCTTCTCTTCTTTTTTTTCTTCTTCTGCTTCTTCTTCCTTGTCTCTTTCTTCTTTTTTCTTCTTCTTCTTCTTCTTTTTTTCTTTCTTCTTCTTCTTCTCTCTCCTCATCATCGTCCTCCTCCTCCCCCCCTCCTAGTTCTTCTTCTTCTTCTTATCCTCCTTGGCATTAATGTTCTTATGTTTCCCCCCTCCCCCATAATTTTGGTCTGTGAACGATTTTGAAGTGTCGATTTTTTTTTCTGACGGAAATTAGCCAGAGTGTGATGTAATGATGAAAGAGGAGAAGGAGCGGATAGCGTGGAACCAGCCCTGTAATCAATTCTAGACCTCCTTCAAGAGATGGGTACCTCTGTGATTCGAAACGCATGGAACACCCGGTGAAAAACAATGCAATCAATAGGCCTATGTGAGATGGATGGATGGATGGATGGATGGACGGACGGACGGACGGACGGACGGACGGACGGATAGTATACACGACGCAGTGTGAGAAGAAGGAAGCAGAAAAGCCTGGACTACTGTGTCGTGGGACCAGTCGTTTATACAACACACTTTTTGAGAAGTGAAGAGTAAGGATGAGAGACTTGGCTCGTGTGTGCGTGTGTGTGTGTGTGTGTGTGTGTGTGTGTGTGTGTGTGTGTGTGTGTGTGTGTGTTTATGCAGTGATCGTAAAGTGTACAGTATAAATTTTTTTTTTTTTTTTTTGCTTTTTTTTCTCTTCATGACACTACTTAATAAACATGTGACTACGTTTGATTCTCTTTAAGAAGCCCGGTTCTACTTGAAAAGTGTATATTCATTACACTACTTAATAAACATGTGACTACGTTTGATTCTCTTTAAGAAGCCCGGTTCTACTTGAAAAGGGTATGTTATTGTTTGGATAGACAAAGAAGTGCTTCAAATGCAAATGTCTCGATGAACACAAAATTGCTATGAAAAGTGAAGTATCTCAGTAGATAACGAATCACTTTGACAATGCATTGTCTGAAGTTGTGACAATTGTTTCGATAGACGAGTGTCTTTAGCTGACGATGAACTGTTCAAAGTCATGTTTCCTTTAGTCAAAATCGCCCTAAAATGTGCTAACAAGGATGTAACAACAATGAATGCAGTAATGCCATAGAGATAAAGGGCTTATTTAGTTGGTGTGTCTACGCCCGTGTATGTGTGTGTGTGTGTGTGTGTGTGTGTGTGTGTGTGTGTGTGTGTGTGTGTGTGTGCGCGCGCGTGCGTGCATGCGTGCGGGCGAGCGTGGTGGGCGCGCGTGTGTGTGTGTGTGTGTGTGTGTGTGTTTGCGTGTTTGCGTGTATGTGTGTGTGCGCGTGTGCGTATGTGTGTGTGCGCGCGCGCGCCTGTGTGTGGTGTGTGTATGTGTGTGTGTGTGTGTGTGTGTGTGTGTGTGGTTTATGTGTGAGTGGGAGGGGGATATGTGTGAGCGTGCGCGCGCGTGTGTGTACATTTGTACAAAGACAAGCTCTGTATACGGAATCAAATATGAGGGTAAGCAGCTAAATATTTGGATTGGCAAAGTACTTCTTTATGTTCTGTAATGTCCATTTTGTTCGCGTAATACCGTGTACTACCATTCATACAGAGATCGCAGCCATATGCGTTTTGTTGGACAAAGATTTACGTGCATACGAAATCTGCTAAAAGGCCAAATACATGTTTGATTGTATAAGTGATGGCTTCTCTTTACGATCTACAGGTGTGCAGCAACAACATTTCGTAGTAGACAAACAAAATGCGCGTTTTGCTGGACAAAGAATTGTTAAACTATAATGTATTTGAAAAGGGCAAATTAGTTGTACGAACAAAGTTTTTTTTTCCCGAGGGAATCCGCGAAGGGAAAAATTACATGTTTATTTGGACAAAAAATGGTTTCACACCAGTATCTTCAAATTGGGCAAACGCCGATTTTGTTAGACAAAGGATTGCTTCACTGTCCAGAGGACGAAGACAGGCATGCTGACCAAAGACATTGTTCTCAGCTGCAGTGTCTTTGAAGAGGGCAAGTGCCGGTTTTGGAGGACAGCGAACTTATCTGTGCGGTTGAAGAGGCAAATCATGAGCAAAGAACCTTTTCCCCTGGAATAATCTGCGAAGAGGGCCAACACGTTTTGCTTGAATTACGAATTTCTTCACATGAGTGTCTGCGACGAGGACAGCTGCACATTCTATTCGAAAAAGAATCGCTTCACAGCAGTGTTAGCGGAGAGGGCAAACACTTTGTTTGTCAAACAATTTTTTTCCACGTTTCCTGCAAAGAGGGCTCATGCATGTTTTGTTGGACGAAGAATTGATGTACTACACTGTCTGCCAAGACGTCAGGTGTACGTTTTTTTAGACAAAAAGAAGACAGCAGTGCCTTTAAGGAGGGCAAATTGAAGTTCGGTGAAACAGAGAACTTCTGTGGGACAAACAAGACAACAGTGCCCTTGAGGGGGGGCAAATTGAAGTTCGGCGAAACAAAGTACTTTCTGTAGGACAAAGAAGACACCAGTGCCTTGGAGGAGGGCAAACTGATGTTCGGTGAAACAAAGAACTTTTTTCCCAATAGGACGTGGAAAGAGAATAGCTTCACAACATTTTCTGCGAAGAGGGCAAATACACGTTTCGTTGGATAAATATCTGCTTCACTACTCGGTCTTTGAAGAGAGCAAATGCAGGTTCTGTAAGGGAAACAACTGCATCAATGCATTGTCTGCAATGAGGACAAATGCATGATTTCTTTCGTTGGTTTGTTTTGTTTTCCCGAAAAAAAGGTCTTACCAGAGGGCCGGCTTCGAGGGCGAGCAGACGTTTTTTAGGGCAAATAATTGTTTCGGCGCATTTTCTGCAAAGAACGTTATGTACATGTTTAGTCCGATGAGGACTGCTCAACTGAACCACCTGCGAATAGGGCGAATACACCTACGTTGGAAATGAAGTGATTTTTTTTTTTTTGCACTATATGCGAAGTTGGTAAAAAAAATATCAAACAAATTATTAAAAAAAAAAACATTTTACCGGACAAGGAAGCGCTTCATCATAAACAATTTGCGACGAGTGTGAATAAACAGTTTTGTTGAACAAAGGATCGTGTGTTTAGCTTTATCTGTGAGCAGGGTAAAAAGGGCGGTCAACGAGAACAGAAGCAGTTGTTGTGCAGTATCTGCGATGATGATAAGTGACCTACTGGGGCGGACAACAAGACCTCGCTGAAAGATATCACTCAGAGGCCATGGTTTGACCTCAGCATTGCTCGGCAGGAAGGTAGCCACACGTGTCGAGATGACTGGTCACCAGTGTGGGAATGTGCGAACTCTCCAACTGGGATGGTAATTAAAGGGAGAACAAAAAACCGTGACAAAATAAACTATGGAACATACACAGGGGAAGGTGATAGAGATCGATATTGGGGTGGGGGGTTGGGGTCTAATACTTCGCTGTCCGAATCCTCCAGGATCCGTAGACAAAGTAAACACTGTACCACAGCACCAAACAAAAACGGGGAAAGTAAAAGCGGAGGTAACTGTGTATTCTGTCCTCTTATTGATCTGTTCCTCCTCCCTCACTAACCTGCTCATCGTCCCCCTGCCTCACCCACCCCCCCCAGTCCCTCCCACCTCTCCTCTCCTTCCCTTCCACCCCCTACCACCCCTGAAAGTCATTCCAAAGAACGGCAGAGAGAAGCTGACTGTGTTGTGGTCGTCGCAACATTGTGTACTAACGAGGTTCTCTCCAGACCAACAGTTTCTTCTCTGAACCGTCGGTTGTTGAGGCCACATACGTACTGCAGAAGACATTTGCTGTGAAGTTTTGAAGAGAGACACAAGAGCTGACGAGATAGACATGTGTGAAGGGAGACTTACACGTAGGCATTGTGAGATGGAGGTGTAGGAGGTAGGAGGGTGGAGGGGGTAGTGGTGGTGTTGGAGACAGAGTGTCTGTACAGAAATACATCCTAAGAGGATAAAAAACAAGTCTGGGGCAAATGAAAAAGCAATGAAGCTAACGTGATAATGAGAACGACTTGGTTTGGTGTAAGACTTCATAATGAAGCTGACGTGATGGTGAGAACGATTTAGTGTGGGGTAAGACTTTCTAGACCAGCACAATCGTGGTGACGTCTTGTGGTTCTCTGAGCTTGGATCATCTCGGGACAAATAGTGTTTGCATGAGGTTGGCTTTTTTTTTTTGATTTTCTTCTTCTCTTCTTTTACCCGCTTCGAAAAGATTGAACAAACAGTGGGCAGGATATTGATGACGGTCGCCCTTAGTGTGTACACCTTCCCCCCTCTCCTTTTCTCTCTCCCTCCCCCCGCCCTCCTCTCCTTTCTCTCTCTCTCTCTCTCTCTCTCTCTCTCTCTCTCTCTCTCTCTCTCTCTCTCTCTCTCTGTCTGTTGTTTATTTCAGTTGTTTTTTTTCTGTTCATTTTTATGTAACTGTTTCTGAAACGATTGTTTTTCTTTCCCATTTCCCTTGACGTTATGGTGTAAAAACGCGTACAGCTTATCCTCAATAAGTCAGTCATATCCTGCCCCCTTCTCTCTCTCTCTCTCTCTCTCTCTCTCTCTCTCTCTCTCTCTCTCTCTCTCTCTCTCTCTCTCTCTCACACTCCTGCCCGGTTGCTCTTGCCACACCTCAACATGACAAATGCTCATGGAACGATGTTGTCTTTTGAACATGGTAACTGTGACACCCCAACCCCCACTTCCCCTTTCATTTATGAGAGAGAGAGAGAGAGAGAGAGAGAGAGAGAGAGAGAGAGAGAGAGAGAGAGAGAGAGAGAGAGAGCATATCACCCGTGCTTTTTTTCCCTCTACATCTTCGACGAAAATCGTTTTCAGAATGTTGATCAAGTTGTTGACTTGCACTTGTTTTTCATCCACTGTTCATTCGTTCCATATGTCTGTGTCATTTAAGCTGGTTCCAAGGCTAAAATTGTGGGTGGCAAGGATGATGATGAGCCGCTCGTTATGTTCTATGCTGTTCTATGACTTTTTACCTGATAATATAGTACTGATTTCGACTAGTGTGATTTTTGTGGGGCTATATGAGCTTATTTGCCAGACAAATTTCCACGTTTTTTTTTTATCCCTTTTTTGTTTTTAGACGCGCAACATGGCGCTGGTCATGTTGCGTTCATTATCAATGCAGTGATGTGTACGGATAAAGCAATCTGTGTGTGTTTAACAGGGGATGGGGGAGAAGTATCGTGTGACAGATACATGTGCATAATAATCTAAGGGGAAAGACTCTAATATTTCTTCGTTCTTGGTTTTGCTACTAGGTTAGTTCCCTTGGAAAGAACGAGCGAGCGAGCGAGCGAGCGAGCGAGAGAGAGAGAGGAGAGAGAGAGAGAGAGAGAGAGAGAGAGAGAGAGAGAGAGAGAGAGAGAGAGAGAGAGAGAGAAGAGCGTTTTCTTGCGAGGAGAGAGAGGAGAGCGCGAGCGCGCTAATAGCCGAGAGATAATGTATCTATTTATTATATTCTTCTTCTCGATCAATCAGTGGTCAATCAGTATGTTTCCAAACTGCGTCCATTGGTGGTGTGTTTATCACAAAAAAACTACACAAAATCCACTTCAACGATGCGTAACCACTGGAAAAGGAGATAATCAGTTGACAAATAGGAGTTTGACGAACAACTCGAAGGTTTCTTTTCGCGAATGGATTATCTTCTCTTATTTCATTCGTCGAGTTTGTTTTTTTTTTTTTCCCAAACGGTTATCTTCCCTTACCCAGAGGATACACAGTTAACCGGCTCCAAGCAAAATCTTGTCCAATGAATGATTGAGGTGGAATTTTGTAATGGATCAGTCGCTTCAGTCAGAATCACGTTTCAGATCGTTTAACAAGAGTATTGCGCGAATTTCTTACGCAACAAAAGCTCTTGAATTGATTTTAATGAAATTTGGGGGGAATACGTTGCCTGCAAAAACAGAAATGCTCCGGGAGGGATTCGGGAAGCGAATATGAAGCACGCGCAGGCGTGTGTGTGTGTGTGTGTGTGTGTGTGTGTGTGTGTGTGTGTGTGTGTGTGTGTGTTGGGGGGGAAAATACCAGCTGGCAATATTTTTGTGATGCTTGTGCACGTTCGAGTGCAAATACGTACGTGTATGTGCTTTCTGCAGAAACAACCACCACGATAGAGGCAGACATGATAATTATTCCCTTCTGGCCTACTGCTGCTTTACCCATTGCTACCCCCCCCCCCCCCCCCCCCCCCCCCCCCCCCCCCCCCCCCCCCCCTCCCCCCTCCCCCTCCACTCCACTCTGTCCGCTTTAGATAAAAGTCCGGACAAAATCATGATCTAGAGAAGCTGATCATACACACGACTCTGCCAAAATAAACGAAAAAATCTGTCGAACTGTTGATGATGATGATGGCATCCGTCTGTCTCGAGAGGCAATGGTGTCGCGTGATAAATCAGGCAGTTGTGGAGTTTTCAGCGCCTGCTGTGGCTGAAGAGCCCGATCCTCGAGCGGCAGACCCTTGATACAGTTGCTATAGGTGAAGTCTCCGGTCTGCAGGTGCCGACCGTATTCTTCGCCGTCTGCGGCGCCTCCGTTCTTTTCACAAAGAGTGATCATCATGCAAGCCAACAATTCAACAAACAGACCGAGCTACAGGCAGACAAGAGAGAAACCCAGACCTTGCCCCGTATTCTTTCCCCGCGTGCAGTGTAACGATGATTTTGCTGGTAGTTAATTATACAGGTAATTACGTCAATGAAAAGTGATTGAACAAAAACCTCTGTCGCCACTTAATTTCGAACACTTTTTTTTTATTTTTTACTTTCGTGTCTTCAGGTTTAGCTCGAGGGAGAAAAAACAATTAAAGAAATATCTATGTTTATGGTCTGTCCATATCAAAAATATGTTGTTTTATCTCGTGTTTCCTCTGTTCCTTAGTTCTTGAACACACTGCTGAGGCTTACAGGGTATTTTAGCTAAGTTGTACAAATGGCGTCTTTGGTGGG
Source organism: Conus betulinus (assembly GCA_016801955.1). Taxonomy (NCBI): domain Eukaryota; kingdom Metazoa; phylum Mollusca; class Gastropoda; order Neogastropoda; family Conidae; genus Conus; species Conus betulinus. Next base: position 152,594 of record JADBJO010005091.1, on the reverse strand, counting down.
CACCAAGTTTAGCTTGCAGCGAAGAAATATTTGTGTGTTTTGTTTGTTTTGTTGTCTTATTCCTTTGTTTGGATTTGTGTTCCGTTCACTCGTG
>JADBJO010005091.1:145000-147500 GCA_016801955.1 Conus betulinus | reverse complement strand
ATGATTCACCACTGGTATGTACAAGGATAAACTTTGGTCACTTTTAAATGTTCTGTATAACTGAAAACGTTCCTTGTGCTCCATAACTGAGAGTCAATGTGCTTTGTAGTCATTAAGCAGTTTATTTCTTGAGGCTTTCAAAAACACGACTTCGTTGCCGACTCGTTGATTTTCCCAAACTTCTTCAAATCCGTGTTTGGTACAGAAAGAAGCAGACAGAAGATGGCCAAGTCTTTTTTTTGTTTTTTTTTTTCATGATTAAAATAAAAACATTTTGTAAGCTTTCTTAGGTAAACTGTGAGACGGCATCTTCAATATCCTTAACCAGTACTTAATACTCTTCAGTATAATTTACATACAATGGAAATCTACCTAACTCTCCATACACCATCACATTAGGAGAGTTCTTATGTTTACATTTAAAAATCTGTTCGAAGGCAAAAAGATGCAGTTTTTTTCTACCACATCAACATTTTTCAATGATGCCCCATACCTCTGCTCCATAACTAAGCACTGATTCAATCTGAGCATCCAAAGAGGTTGATAAATACAGCAGGGGATTTTTCTCCCAAGGACCATATCACTTTAGATATACTGATCACTCCTTTCTTTGCTCGGCTTGTATGTGTGTGAAGGAAAGTCTGGTAGACATAATAACTCCCAAGTACTTGTACATGTTAACAACTGTCATCTTGGTCTGCCCATAAAGCCATTTTTCTTGGTCAGAGACATATCCACCATTTCTGAATATGACTATGTTTGATTTCTCTAAGTTAAACTATAGGGCCGAGTCTTTTGGACGTGTTGTACAAAATATTTAACTGGTTTTGAAGACCTGTAACTGAATCAGATAAGAAAATGATGTCATCAGCAAACAGAAGTATCGGAATTTCTACAAAATCAGGTAATAACTGAATTGCATGTTTCCCTTTCTGAATAATATCCACAGCCAGCTCATTACTGAAAAGGGAGAAAAGAACTGGACTGCACACCTCCCCTTGTTTTAGACCTGATGAACACAAAAAAATGCATCGCTTCAATTCGCTCCAGCTGTCACTCTTGCTTTAACAATGTTATACATACTAGTTATTGCCCTATACCTGCAGGAAGCACTCCTTAGTAGCCTACCTGGAGTTCCGTCACGTACAGTATTGTTTCTCCTGTTGCGTGACCGCTGCGTCGTGTCCTCGTTGCTCATCCGCTTAGTGTCTGTGTGCGGCGTGTGTTGTTCAGACACAGTGTCTGTGTGCGGCGGCGTGTGTTGTTCAGACACAGTGTCTGTCTGTGGCGTGTGTTGTTCAGACACAGTGTCTGTCTGTGGTGTGTGTTGTTCAGACACAGTGTCTGTCTGTGGTGTGTGTTGTTCAGACACAGTGTCTGTCTGTGGCGTGTGTTTGTTCAGACACAGTGTCTGTGGTGTGTGTTGTTCAGACACAGTGTCTGTCTGTGGCGTGTGTTGTTCAGACACAGTGTCTGTGGCGTGTGTTGTTCAGACACAGTGTCTGTCTGTGGCGTGTGTTGTTCAGACACAGTGTCTGTGGCGTGTGTTGTTCAGACACAGTGTCTGTCTGTGGCGTGTGTTGTTCAGACACAGTGTCTGTGGCGTGTGTTGTTCAGACACAGTGTCTGTCTGTGGTGTGTGTTGTTCAGACACAGTGTCTGTGTGCGGCGTGTGTTGTGGTCTGTGGTGTGTGTTGTTCAGACACAGTGTCTGTGGTGTGTGTTGTTCAGTCACAGTGTCTGCGATGTGTGTTGTTCAGTCATAGTGTCTGTCTGCGATGTGTGTTGCTCAGTCATAGTGTCTGTGTGTGGTGTGTGTTGTTCAGTTACAGTGTCTGCGATGTGTGTTGTTCAGTCACAGTGTCTGCGATGTGTGTTGTTCAGTCATAGTGTCTGTCTGCGATGTGTGTTGTTCAGTCATAGTGTCTGTGTGTGGTGTGTGTTGTTCAGTTACAGTGTCTACGATGTGTGTTGTTCAGTCACAGTGTCTGTCTGTGGTGTGTGTTGTTCAGTCACAGTGTCTGCGATGTGTGTTGTTTCAGTCACAGTGTCTGTCTGTGGTGTGTGTTGTGTTCAGTCACAGTGTCTATCTGTGGTGTGTGTTGTTCAGTCACAGTGTCTGCGATGTGTGTTGTTTAGTCACAGTGTCTGCGGTGCGTGTTGTTCAGTCACAGTGTCTGTCTGTGGTGTGTGTGTTTGTCAGTCACAGTGTCTATCTGTGGTGTGTGTTGTTCAGTCACAGTGTCTATCTGTGATGTGTGTTGTTCAGTCACAGTGTCTGTCTGTAGTGTGTGTTGTTCAGTCACAGTGTCTGTGGTGTGTGTGTTTAGTCACAGTGTCTGTGGTGTGTGTTGTTCAGTCACAGGGTCTGTGGTGTGTGTTGTTCAGTCACAGTGTCTATGGTGTGTGACGTTCAGTCACAGTGTCTGTGGTGTGTGTTGTTCAGTCACAGTGTCTGTGTTGTGTGTTGTTCAGTCACAGTGTCTGTGGTGTGTGTTGT
>JADBJO010005091.1:130000-140000 GCA_016801955.1 Conus betulinus | reverse complement strand
GATACGAAAAAGCGGGGATGGGGAGGGGGGTGGGTGGTGGGAAGAGGATGGAAGCCAACCATCATTGGGGGGGGGGGGGGGGACACGCAAGCAACCCCACCCCCCACCCCTGCCCGTTGGAAGGGTCGATCGAATATTCAGGGCGTAACGGTAGAAAGTTAAGAGCGTGCGCCGAGCGGTGTCTGTATTCAGCATTTATTTGTAAAATATCCAAGATACCCGTCTGATCAAAATTACTCTGATCACTGAGCGTGGGGGGAAAACAAGGCGGGGAGGAGGGGTGGGTGGGGGAGAATTATGTCTGAACACGGATGAGTGTTGGAAACACCCCCCCTTCCCCCCCCCCCCCCCCCCCCCCACCCCCCCTCCAAACTTGGGGTCTATCGTGAAGAAGCTCCTGGCCGGAATGACACGGTATTCACGTGAAACCTGTAGCCTACGTCTCGGACTGCTCTCCCCTCGAGATGTGAGTTGTCAGTCAGTGTCCAACCGGAGTTCTCTATCCTACAGGTTGTGTAGCAATCACCTGCATAACATAGGCCCCTACGAACTATAAGCCACCACCATGTGTTCTGTCGGGGTTATCGGAAAAGTGATGAAAAGAGTGACGGTGATAGTGAGTGACCATGGCCACGTTGGTGTGAGTGACCAAGCTGTGTGCAGGCGGAGCCGGTCGGTCAGTGTGTGCTGTGTCACATGACGGGTGTTCTGGTTGTGTTGTGGCCCACAGCTGGGAAGTCGTCGAGTGACCGCTGACCTCTCCCCATCCGGGACACAGGTGGGTGGATTTGGGGGGTGATCCCCACGAACATTGTTATTATTGTTGTTATAATTGTTACCATCGTCGTCGTCACCATTATCATCATCATCATCATCGTTATATTTTTATCATTATCATGATAACTCATCCTCTGAGAGCAGATAACCTTTCGACGGAAAGAAGCTTAATAAGCCATACCAGAGTTTTTTCCGTAAATAATCTCTTATGGGGGGTAAATCTGGACATTGAAATTATCATCGTCATTATCATTTCATTATTATTATTATCATTATAATGATTATTATTAGTATCATTGTTATTATTAATATTATCATCATTTTTGTGTCATCTGCTGTCGTCATCATTATCATGATTATCATTATCATTCTTGTTATCTATGGAGGTAAATGTGAACATCATCATCATTATCATTACGATTATAATTATTACTATTATTATTGTTATTATTATTATTATTATAATCATCATCTTCATCATCATCATCATTATTATATGATAATCGTTATTATTGTTACTATTATTATTATCGTCATTATTATTATTATTAATATTATTATCCTTTTCATTATTGTTATCATCATCATTATAATTATCGTTGCTAGTACTATTGTCATGATCATCAGATCATCATTATTACTATCATCGCCATTGTTGTCACTGTGAGCGTTAGGATTAGTAAGTATTTGAGTATCCTTCGTCGTTGTTACTGAGCTGCTGCAGTCAAACCCTTTGTCTCGTGGTCATCTTGACAGGCCGGGTAGAGACATGACAGCAAAAAAAAAAAAAAGGCGCTGCTATGTGAAGGTGTGCTTTGTCCGTTCCACCCATCAGGCAGGCAGTACGATCAATCGGGTTAATTAATTAACCTTGTTCATGATGGTTGTGGCGTTTTACTCCACATTTTCATGATAAACTACAAGTGTTGGGTTTTTTTTTTTTTTTCAGAGCGTTCATTTCACAAAGAAAAGACAGCATTTCCGTTGTGATGTGATGTGTGTATGTGTATGGAAGGGGGTGGGGAGGAGGGGAGGGAGAGACTTTTTCTTAAGCCGTGGTCTGCGCGCTACTTCTTCGGATGAGATCAATCCACGTTCTCGCGAGCAGCGGGCACTCCGCACACGTAACAGAACCCTTGGCAAGGAAGGAGCTGCCTCGATGAAAAAGAAAAAAAAAACAACAAAAAAACCTATGCAGGGAAGCTCGCCGCAAGTTGTCGTCAAAATAAGACACACACGGAAAGAATAAGTGGCGGCGGCTGCAACGAGGCTACGCGTTCTCCCCCCCCCCCCCCCCCCCCCCCCCCCCCCGGGGGCGAGAGTTGCCTGAATGACACACAGAGAGAAACTGTTCTGAGGCGATTTATTTAATACAGTAACAAAATTGGGATGAAGGAATGAGTGGATGAACTTACGTAAAGCGATGCTTTTGTTGTTGAGTAACGCGTTGGTGTGTTCGGGCTGGCGAACTGAATGCCAGTAAGATAGAGGTTGGTCGACAGACGCGTGCCTACATGCATGTATACATAATTATATATCCTACCTACCTACATACATGCATATATTATACATAATGCTTGCATAATACGTACACACATACATGTACGTACGTGCATAACACATCCGTACATACGTACCGTCTAACTTTAACGTACGGACGTACGTATCGTCTGTCCGTCCGTCTGTCTACGTATGTACGTAGACAGATAGACGGACAAACAGATCGTTGACCGATAGATTAGAGATAGTGAGGTAGACAGACTGCCGACTGACAGACAGACAGACAGACACATAGAGTAGACAGGGATGTTAACCGGTTAGACTGGTAGACAAGTTAGATAGATAGATTAGATAGATAGGTATGTAAGTAGATAGATCGACAGACAGACAGATAGCTAGGTAGATATATAGATGGATTAGACGGATTAAATAGGTGGACAGATAAAATGCATTGCAGTGCAATTCAGTAGGACACATTGAAGTTGAGCGCAGTGTTGTACCTTACAGTACAGCAGAAAGCAGTACAGTTTAATGCAGTGCAGTACAGTGCAATACAGTACAATGCAATGCAAGGCAGTACAGTATCTGACTGGACACCTACGTTCGTGCTAAGGCCTCTGTGTTGGCAACTGGTCTACTGAGTACTTGTTGAAAGTATAAGTAGCAGTAGTTGTTGTTGTTGTTGCTTTTCTCTTCTTCTCCTCCTCCTCCTCCACCTCCTCCTCCTCCTCCACCTCCTCCTCCTCCTCCTCCTTCTTCGTCTCCACTTCCTGCTCCTCTTCCCTCTCCTTCCTCCTCCTCTTTTCTTTTTCTTCTTCTTCGTCTCCTCCTCCTCCTCCTCCTCCTCCTTCACCTTCGTCTCCTCCTCCTCCGGCTGCTCCTCTTCCTCCTCCTCCTCCCTCCTCCTCCTCCTCCTCCCTCCTCCTCCTCCCTCCCTCCTCTTCTTCTTCTACTTCTTCTCCTCCTCCTCCTCCTCCTTCTACTTCTTCTTCTTCTTCACCTTGAAAGTCTTAGCACGTATTTTGCTTCCTGTGGTGTGGCAGAACGATGGGAAGCCAAATGTTGTTGCTGGTGGTGGTGCTGCTGCTGCTGTTGACGCTGTGGGGGAATGGCCCGGCGAGTTCCACCCGCATTGATGGAGTCTGCAACTCTCCTGCCACGTCGTCCGGTAATGTACAGCAGCCGGCGTGTGTGTGTGTGTGTGTGTGTGTGTGTGTGTGCGTGTGCGTGTATGTGTGTGTTTGTGTGTGCGTGTGCGTGTGTGTGTATGCGTGTTTGTGTGCATGCGCGCGCGCGTGTTTTGTGTGTGTGTGTGTGTGCGCGCGCGCGCGCGACAGAGAGAGCGAATCGCACATCTAACAAAAATATCTTTGCCTGTTTTTGTTGTTGTTGTTGTTGTTGATGATCATCTATACAAAATGTCATTTTGGTATACTGTTAGATAAGCAGGTGCCATACATCCCCAATCCCTTACCGGTACCCCTGTCTCTCTCCCTACTCCCCTTCCCCCCTCCTGGGATGTTTATCCCTTCCCCCCCCCCCCCCCCAGACCACCTCCCCCGTCTGCTCTGTCACCGTCAGTGGGTTAGATCCTTAAACCTGATTCATGTAATGTAATAAAGGGGAGAGAGAGAGAGAGAGAGAGAGAGAGAGAGAGAGAGAGAGAGAGAGAGAGAGAGAGAGAGAGATGGTGCCCACACTTCTTTGCGTGATGGCATGAAATTCAAATCGCGAAGCATTGCGCTAAGCGCATAAATACCGACTCGCATGAAGTTGTTCCGCGTGGCGCACCCTCAACGTTTTGATCGATCCGACTGGAAAAAGAAAATGCTCTCTCTCTCTCTCTCTCTCTCTCTCTCTCTCTCTCTCTCTCTCTCTCTCTCTCTCTCTCTCTCTCTCCAGTTGGTTACATAAATCAGGTGTAGTTCTCACGATCTGAAATTCACATCACTTTAGAAATGGATAGACACTTTAAATACATAGAGGCAAAATTTAGACTCGGAATATCGGAATTGCCTGTACATGAATTTAGATACCAAACCGGCGTACATGGCAATGATTTGCTTTTATCCTCTTTGTAAACAGTCACAAGAAAGTGAGATGCATTTCGTTCTTTGCTGTCCTGCCCTTAAGGACATTAGAAATAAATTCATTAAGCCTAAATTCTGTAGACGGCCTTCCCTATTTCGATTGACCTTATTGATGTCATCAACTTCATCAAAAGATGTTCGAACTTGTCCGCTCTTTTGTGTATAAGGCGTTTTAAGCTTAGAGAAATCGCTACCTCTCGAAAGCTCTTAATGACCTTGCATTTTGATATATTTTGTTACATGTCGCGTATTTGTTTCAAATGTATTATGTCCCGTACCCCTTCACAAGGGGCCTAGGCGTGTTTGAATAAACGATCCAAATCTCTCTCTCTCTCTCTCTCTCTCTCTCTCTCTCTCTCTCTCTCTCTCTCTCAACGATAGCTTACGAATCGTTGACTGATAACGATAAGATAACACTGTATATTCAGCACGAAACAGGTCGAGAACGATGCGCAGGATGATTATGACTGTAGGTCTATTTTCAGGCCAGCCTTTACGAACATCCACGTCACTGAATCACAATGGAGTTTACAAGCTTGCCAGCTGAGCAGTAATTGTACTCGCAGTAGTTTAAAGTGGAATGATCGTTCATTTTGCCCGCGTGGTCCGCTGCTGTGTGTGTCGCTGGGCTGCGCTGGCGTTGATCTGCCAGTCTCTGCGACGTCCAGATGCTCACCTCTTAATCTCTTTTGATAATCACTCTCTCTCTCTCTCTCTCTCTCTCTCTCTCTCTCTCTCTCTCTCTCTCTCTCTCTCTCTCTCTCTGGGGTGTGACATGTGTAAACGTGGTAACAGTGTGTTAACACGCTGAGTTGACTGAAGCGAGAACGAAACAGTGGGTGTTGCGTGATATAGTGTGCCGTGCTGCGAAGCGATAGTGCGCGGTGTGTGTGTGTGTGTGTGTGAGCGCGCGCGCGCGCGCGTGCGTGTGTGCGTGAGAGAGAGAGAGAGAGAGAGAGAGAGAGAGAGAGAGAGAGAGAGAGTCGCCAAAATATTACTGCCCGTTCGACAGTGGCAATAGACAAACATCTGAGGGGATCAGTGTCCCAGTTTGAGACGCCATTCATTCAGTCGTTGCATTTTCATTATTTCTTAGAAAGCTGCTCACCGGCAATCCAGCAAGCTGGTATAATCACACAATCATGTCATGATTGTCCAAAATCCGCTCGCCGGTTATCTCCTTTTGGCAGTTAGCTGAACGGCGGAATAACGAATTAGGGATAATAAAGCAATGACGGCAATCTGTAAATCCCAAAATGAATTTGAAGCCACAACTAGCGCTGTGTGCGTCGTTCTATGCTCTGAGCGCACTGTGAACCAGTTCCACGGTCATAGGGGAGAGTGCCTTTCAGTGTAGTCAGATATCTGTCCTACGGTTTTTTTTTTAAGAGCTGGCTCTGTCGATTCTTTTTGTTTACAGTCCGGCCGATCGCAGGGTGCATGTCAAGGCTGCCGCATCGTCAAAGTCGATTCCGTCTGTCATGTTTGATTGAAAAACAAAAAAAGGATAATTTTTTCTCCCATCTTGGAGCAAGATGGAAATGTCTCTTACGGACCGTAAATCCCAACGCTTTACCAACACATGTCGTGTAGATCCCAACACTCTACGAGCACATATCGTGTAAACCCCAACACTTTACAAGCACTTGTCGTGTAAATCTCAACGCTTTACAAGTCCGATACTGAGTGGCTCATCTCATAGAATGCTTCAAGGAGCCTCATCATCTTTCAAGAGATAGGCTACACATGTGAGTATAAATGGAAGCCATGTTTGCAACCAACACAGAACAGTTTCTTCCTCACGAACCCAAGTGTCCAACATGTTTTGGGATGAGGGGGGTAAGATTTCCTTTCAGAGCAAACATCCATTCTTTATTCCTTCAGAAAATGCTTTTATCCCAAGGCGTTCAACGTTTTTCAAGTGAATAGGTAAGATTTCCTTTCGGTAAAATCATCCCTTCTTATGCTCTTACAAGAAGTTTGAATTGGCATGACGTAGACACAAGCACTTTACAGCAGCTTCCGTAGAGACTTTGCGAAAGAAATATATCACCAGATCCGATTTTTTGTAATTTCAAAAAGTCATATTCGTCATTTGGTTTAATATTTTGTTGAAAATGGACCCGATTTTGTAGAGCGTTTCAAACTTCTTTTTTAGTACATGCAGCATATTTCGGGATGAACGGATAAGATTTTTTTTTTTCAGACCAGCCACCGTGCTGACATGGCTGGCATTGCAGACTCACGGCTGGGCGGTCCTGGACTCTGTTTCCATCCTAGCCATGTATGGATGCGTCTCTGGTGCTCAAATATCCCGAACAACACTGCAAAAGCTCTGTATCTCTCGGATCTGATTGACGCCGAGAAGTTAAGAAAGTTAAACGTAGAGTATAGCCCTGTGATGCAAATCTTAGACCAGACCAGAAATCCACAGCATCATTTTCATCATCCTCATCCTCTTCAATCAACTTTTTAAAAAAGGGCCTCAAATTCCGCGCCCGTTCATGCCCTGTTCTCATGATGACCTCGGTTTCGATTTTCTTTACTACGTTCTGCACGCTGTGAGTAAGGCTCTGTGGTGGTCACCACTAATATCGGCAGATGCATGGAGACTGTCGTTGGACGGACGTGTTGGCGCCCTCCGAAGGTAGAGCTCATTTATACTGTTTGTTTCCGCGACTAAGAAATTATCGTCGACCGTCAGTAGGGGCTTAGTATGCGGTGCCCTGTGCATGCCCTGGCACCGCTGGACAGCATCATCAAAGTGACTTGGCGGCGGTGCAGCGTCTCCTTTTTGGTGGGTTGCCTCATAACTAACCCGACCCGTGACGGACTGCTCCTTTCGGACCGGGCTGTGGCTGGACTCGCTGCCTTTCGGATTGCTGGTGCCGGGGCTGTGGCTGGACACGCCAGGATGTGGCCGTGGAACGGGGAACCGGGTGGAGCGGCGTGGATGCAATGCCACTGAAGTGGCACAGGAAATGAGGCAGAAAGTAAATTGTTCCAGTGCAGGTTTTCAGTTCTCTGTTCCTCCAAGGACGGCTCGTTGTTCCAGTGCAGGTTTTCAGTTCTTTGTTCCTTCAAGGACGGCTCGTTGTTCCAGTGCAGTTTTCTGTTCTTTGTTCCTTCAAGGACGGCTCGTTGTTCCAGTGCAGGTTTTCAGTTCTCTGTTCCTCCAAGGACGGCTCGTTGTTCCAGTGCAGGTTTTCAGTTCTCTGTTCCTCCAAGGACGGCTCGTTGTTCCAGTGCAGGTTTTCAGTTCTTTGTTCCTTCAAGGACGGCTCGTTGTTCCAGTGCAGGTTTTCTGTTCTTTGTTCCTTCAAGGACGGCTCGTTGTTCCAGTGCAGGTTTTCTGTTCTTTGTTCCTTCAAGGACGGCTCGTTGTTGCAGTGCAGTTTTCTGTTCTTTGTTTCTCCAAGGACGGCTCGTTGTTCCAGTGCAGTTTTCTTTGTTCCTCCAAGGACGGCTCGTTGTTCCAGTGCAGTTTTCTGTTCTTTGTTCCTCCAAGGACGGCTCGATGTTACAGAGCAGTTTTCTGTTCTTTGTTCCAGGACGGCTCGTTGTTCCAGTGCAGTTTCCTGTTCTTTGTTCCAAGGACGGCTCGTTGTTCCAGTGCAGTTTTCTGTTCTTTGTTCCTATAAGGACGGCTCGTGTTCCAGTGCAAGTTTTCTGTTCTTTGCTCCTCGAAGGACGGCTCGTTGTTCCAGTGCAAGATTTCTGTTCTTTGTTCCTCGAAGGACGGCTCGTTGTTCCAGTGCAGTTTTGTATTCTTGTTCCAAGGACGGCTAGTTGTTCCAGTCCTCTTTTTCTGCTCTTTTGTTCCTCCAAGGACGGCTCGTTGTTCCAGTGCAGTTTTCTTTGTTCCTACAAGGACGGCTCGTTGTTCCAGTGCAGTTTTCTTTGTTCCTCGAAGGACGGCTCGTTGTTCCTGTGCAGTTTTGTATTCTTTGTTCCAAGGACGGCTCGTTGTTCCAGTCCTCTTTTCTGCTCTGTGTTCCTCCAAGGACGGCTCGTTGTTCCAGTGCAGTTTTCTTTGTTCCTTCAAGGACGGCTCGTTGTTCCAGTGCAGTTTTCTTTGTTCCTTCAAGGACGGCTCGTTGTCCAGTGCAGTTTTCTTTGTTCCTTCAAGGACGGCTCGTTGTTCCAGTGCAGTTTTCTTTGTTCCTTCAAGGACGGCTCGTTGTTCCAGTGCAGTTTTCTTTGTTCCTTCAAGGACAGCTCGTTGTTTCAGTGCAGTTTTCTTTGTTCCTTCAAGGGTGGCTCGTTGTTCCAATGCAGTTTTCTTTGTTCCTTCAAGGACGGCTCGTTGTTTCAGTGCAGTTTTCTGTTCTTTGTACCAAGGACGGCTCGTTGTTCCAGTGCAGTTTCCTGTTCTTTGTTCCTCCAAGGACGGCTCGTTGTTCCAATGCAAGTTTTCTGTTCTTTGTTCCAAAGATGGATCGTTGTACCACAACAGTTTTCTGTTTGTTCCTTCAAGGACGGTACGTTGTTCCGGTGCAGTTTTCTGTTCTTTGTTCCTGCAAGGACGGCTCGTCGAATGGTGTCCATCATGTTTTCGGTGAACTGGTGAGATTTCTTTTCATGACAATGTTCCCTTCAAGGATGCTAGCCAAACGATGCGCATCATTTTTCTTTTTTTTTTTTTTAATGAATCGGTAGGATTTCCTTTCAGTACAGTTTTCGTTCTTTGTTTCTTCGAGAAACGACTGGACCCAAGATGTTTTATCATGTTTGGTGAGAACGGGCACAAATCTCCTTTCAGCAGTTTTTCTGTCTTTGTTCTTTCAGGAAGGGCTGGCCTCAAAGCGTTTTGTCATGTTTGGGGTCAGTGGGCACAATCACCTTTCAGCAGCAGTCCTCCTCTCTTTGTTGTATCAGGGAGGGCTCGCCCCAAGGTGTCCAGCATGTGTTTCGGGTGAACGTGGAGTGCTCCATGCTGGAGCAGAATCGCACCATCTTCGTCCGCGAGTACTTCGACTACGACAACAACCGGGGCCGCGTCAGGCAGTACGATGAATTCCGCTCGGGCGACATCTTCTTCGACTACAACAACGACCAGATCATCGTCGTCGACCTCAACAGCTGTAGGTCCCAGATCTTTTGGGGTTTTTAACCTCCGTTCCCTTCCTCCCCCACCCCTCTCTTTCGTCATTCGTCATTCCTTTCGCGCCCCCCCCCCCCCCCCCCCCCCCCCCCCGCCACTCCGTCTCCTCCTCAAACCTTTTCCATACATCCTGCTCTTACCCTTTCCTACATCTGTGTCTCTTTAGCTTCTTGTTTGCTTGCTTGTTTGCTGGCTGTTTTGTCTTCATGACTTCGCAACGGTGTGACACTGCAGAGTAGAAATTATGATTTTGAGTTTGTCTCTGTTTTGGCCGAATCCATCATCATTCATTCTCCGTCACCCCCCTCCTCCCATCCCTGTACCGTGGCAATACGTTGATGTACATCAAACGTTTTGAGCTTCCTCCTCTCTCTCTCTCTCTCTCTCTCTCTCTCTCTCTCTCCCCCCCCCCCCCCCCCCCCCCCCCCCCTTGTGCTTTGTGTTGTTCAGCACTAAATGGTTTTAAGAGCAAAATATATCCGTGCCACGCATTACAGCAGACCATCATTATCTAGTTTAGTCTTACCTT
>JADBJO010005091.1:82500-120000 GCA_016801955.1 Conus betulinus | reverse complement strand
ACCCCACCCCCCACCATCCCACACCCCCCCTCCCCCCCCTGCCCCCCCCCCTCCTCTCTGCCAAAGCAGGCGTGTCGTACGTGCTGGACCGGGTGGCAGGCAGCTGTCAGGTGGGGGTCCTGGGTTCCCAGGGCTACGCCTTCCTGCACTACCTGGACAACGGCAAGGTGGTCATGAAGACTCCTGCCCAGTTCATGGCCGACGACCGCACCAGCTTCACCTACGTCGGCGTGGTAAGAGACACGATCCGTGACCTTGTCGGGGGGGGGGGGGGGGGGGGTGCGTGGACGGGGGGGGGAGGGGGGGGGGGGATGGGGATGGAGGTGGTGTGTGGGGATGGTGGTGGTGTTGGGTGTGTGTGTGTGTGTGTGTGTGTGTGTGGATGGATGGATGTGTGTGTGTGTGTGTGTGTGTGTGTGTGTGTGTGTGTGTTTGTGTGTGTTGCTCTGTTTGCCCTCTCTGTGCCGTGGTCAGCGGACGGCCCGGAATATTAATTGCGTTTTGCTGTGTTCCCTCCCCCCATCCCCCCCCCCCCCACCCCTCTATGCCGTGGTCAGCGGACCGCCCGGGGCATTAACTGTGAGCTGTGGGTGGCCACCACGGACAAGATCCAAGGTTACACGGACCGCAACCTGACCGTGGAGTGGTACTTTGCCATCCAGGTGAGAGAGAGAGAGAGAGAGAGAGAGAGAGAGAGAGAGAGAGAGAGAGAGAGAGAGATCCATGTTTAATGTGTGAGTTACCAATGTAGATGATTTGAGAATCGGTGTGAACAGTGGAAATTACTGAAAATCGGATATCGTATGCGGTGTGTGTGTAAATGATTGTTCCTGTATTATTATATGGTTGTGAAATATGGGGATACGAAAATTTAGATACCGTTAATAGATTTCAGTTAAAAGTTTTTAAATGTATATTTTGCTTAAAAAGAAGTACAATGAGAAACATGATTTAGGATGAAACAGGACGTTACCTTTTATCAATTACAGTCTTTGTCCGAATGATTCGATTTTGGGCTACTTGGGTTCAATCTCCTATTGGGAAAATGTCGGGTAGGTTCTATTCTTTCATGTTACATTTGCACAATAGCACAGTAACTGTGACTCCCTGGTTAACGTGCATTAAAAAACATACTTGCCCAATTTGGGTTTGACTGTTTTGGAGCAATCAGTCTTTTACAGACGTCAAAACATTATGTAGGAATATCAAAAGTGGTTTGCAGTGCTCTTTTAGTCAAGCGTGGCAACATGACATTGAACCTAGCAGTAAATATTTTTTCGACAAACTTTATAAATCTGATTTTAAGGAGAAGTATATTTCTAGCTTACCAGATATTTATATTTATCCTCTTATCAAATTTAGATGTTCTATTCATAAATTGCCAGTTGAAGACGATCGTCGATTTGCTATTCCAAAAGAAGAAAGGTTATGTAATAAATGTGACATGTCTGTAATAGGTGATGAATTTCATTTATCATGGAATATTCATCATACGTTACTTTGCACAACACGAATTTGCCAAAAAGTTTTCTCTTCCCAGAATCTGTCTATAATTTTTGTCAAATGATGTCTTCTGCTAATCGAAAACAAATGCTTCTATTGTCAGAGTATACTAGATTATCTCAAGCGTTGTAAATTGTTGGTCTATGTCAGCATTGACTAGCAATTTATGTTTATTTTGGATTGTTTGTTTTACTTTTCCTGTTATTGCTTTAAACACACACTTCCTCCATACCTCCATGTATTGTGTGTATTGTGTACGCCTGTGTACGCGTCTGTGTGTATGCAGGAAGACGTGGAAGACTGGAACACAGAGGTGTCTGGCTGGCGAATTCCTGTGCAGTTCAGAATGTGGGAGAAAGAGGTGAGAGAGGAGATTAGGTCTTCTGTTCTTTCCCTGTGTGTTTCGTTTCCTTTTCTATTTCTTGATTAAGGATTCTCTCTCTCTCTCTCTCTCTCTCTCTCTCTCTCTCTCTCTCTCTCTCTCTCTCTCTCTCTCTCCTCGCTCTCTCTCTCTCTCTCTCTCTCGCTCGCTCTCTCTCTCTCTCTCTCGCTCTCTCTCTCTCTCTCTCTTTGATCGCGTGTGTCCGTCGATCTTTTCCTGTCTACCTGTTCAGTTTTACGAAACAAAAATGTGTAGAGTTGGTCTTTGGAGACATCAAGGCAAAAAGAAAGGGTGGTAAATTGTGAATTGTCAAATAAATATTTCTAGTGTTTTAAGAAGAATCATGAAAGTAACATTTTCTGTGTTCCATCGGAAGGGGCTTTCAAAGTGGTATTTGCAAAGTTCAGTTTGAGTGACTCGTCATTTAAAGGAACCATCAAGACGATATTGCAGTGTTTCATTTGAAAGGACATCGAGGTATTTATAGTCTTCCATTGTAAAGAATCATCAAGGTGATATTTGCATTGTTCCATTTACGGTCTTGTAATTTGAGAGAATCATGAAGGTAACGTTTCCAGCGTTCCATTCAGGAGAAGAATAATCATGGCAGTATGTGCAGTGCTGTACATGAGAAAAGCGTCAAGGTAATGCTTACAACTTTCCCTTTGAGGACATAAGGTAACTTTGGTACTTTTCCTTCTGAGAGAATCTTCAGAGTTATATTTCAAACTTTTACATTTCAGGAGGAAACGCGTAAGGTAGTGTTTGCGCTATCCTGATAGAATAATCGGAGTACGTTTTGCAAACACTCCATTTTAGGAAATAAGGTAAGGTAACAAGCATGTGCAGTGCTGCATTCAAGCGATGAGCATGGAGACATTTGCAGTTTGAGTGAATCATTAAGGTAACATTTGCAACGTTCCACTTGAGAACAAAATGTAGAGGCAATATTTAAACAAGTCTGTCTGAGGGAATCGATAAAGTAATTTTTCTCATACTTACGCTTGCAAACAAGCGCCCGATTCGTACTTGATATGAAGATACCGAAATGTCAGGATCCTCATAAGATTAAAGTGGGGAGAGCAAGGGAGCTAACCATGCCTCCTGTACTGGATAGGTCCACCGAGTGATCGCCCTTGGCGCACCTACACCATAATCATCAGTGTGAACAAGAGCTCCGTTTCTTGCTCTTCCTTGACAAAGAAACAGGCCCTCTGTTCTTTCTGGTTTTGTTTTGTTTTTCTTTTTTTTTTTTCTTTTCTTTTTTTTTTTTTTTTTTTTTTGGGGGGGGGGGGACTAAAAGGGTGTTTGTGTTCTTCTTTTCTTTTTCTTTCTTTTTTTTTTTGGGGGGGGGGGGGATTTCAGGTTCGTTTTCATCTCGGATGTCGAAACCTCTTTCTACTTTCCTTCTGAAGGGAGAATTTTGGCAAAGAATTTCCGAAAATGTGCAGTATCCGCCGCCTGTCTGACTCTTACTAGGGCATCTTTCGTTAGGTCGTCGACTGCTCCATCCTCCACTTCGTCTGAGCCTCCTGTGTCTGCCCCCCTACTGTAGCAAGTGGTGCTCTCCAGCCGACTGTGTCGGACACCTGCGCTTCACGCAAACGGTTTTCTCCAATTGGACCCATAATTGCGTGCGGACATAGGTCAAGCACAACATGGAAGGTCATTGGCGAGAATGTTGCCATGGTTCACCTTCAAGAAGTCGCTCCCTTACAGTCTGCCAGTTTAGGGCAAGAGAGACAATCTCTCCCAGATACATACGATTTCTCGTTGGTCCCTAGGTAGGAGACAATAACCAGCGCCTACTCTCTTTCCACTCCGCTTTTACGAACCTCCTCCCCCACCCAACCCCAACCCATAGCGTCTTGAAAGTGAAGGAGAGTGGAGGAGGAAGCAAGGTTTGTCCAGGAGGTGCTGGGGTGCTTTCCCCAGCGAGGTTCGGGGCTGGACGGGTCCTGTGGGAGGAGATCCAGTGGCAGTGGCGGGGTGGGGGGCGGGTTGGGGGGTGTTGTCACTGAGGCAAAGAATGAACCTACTAACGTTGGCTGGATGGAAAGGGTATTTTGTTTGGCTTTCTCTTTCGAACTGGTATTTCTTTCCATACTCCAGGTACATTCGGTGTGAGTCATACAGAGCATGGTTGTTTTTTTTTTAGCGCTTTCTTTTAAGAGGGATTGTCATTTTGAGTCCTAGATGATACGTTCATCTAAGAGTCGAAATTACAGGTCATCTCAAAAGAAAAGCGATACGCTCGCTTCCAGGAGATCGAGTCCCTTCGCGCTCACACGAGTCTTTGCTTTGTTTGCCGAGTTGCCTTCTCGCCTCCAGGATCCAACAGCATCTTAAGGTTTTTCTCTTCCGCTGCCTGCCTTATCTGTAGTTCGCCAGACAATCTGTTTTAAGTTTGAATAGTGGTCGAATTGTTAATGCCTTCAGTTCAAAAAGAAAAGAATGGGTGGTGGCACTTTGTTACGATCTCCGGTTGTTGTTTTTTTTCAAATTAGACTCAAGGCTTTCATAGAGTGCTTTAGAAAGTTTCTGAACCTAGCACCTTGGCTTTCAAAATGGCGGACTTTCGTGCTTCTGTCGATGTGGTTTTTCAGGTTTAAGCTCGATCAATACGTAGCAGGATTCAGTTTGGTTATTTTGCTGCGGAACTGAGATTAACGTGCGCGATTCTCTCTTCTGATCTTTGGTTGTTCATTGCTTCCGATTCCGTTTCTTTCCGGACTATTTGCCTTAAAAAAAAACCACCACGAGTATTTTCCTGTGTGTGTGTATGTTGAGGGAGGGGGGGGGGGGGGGGGGGGGGCTAAAATTTGAGCTCTCCGAGGGTTTTGACATTGAATTTGTCAGCGGTTCCTGTTATTTCTTGAGTATGGGGGTATTGTTGGGTCTTTCCTGCTCTTGAACCTTTTACCAATGGTAAACGGACTGCAGTTGCGTTTCTAGCAGTCTACCCATATTGAGTGACTGATCATTGCAGAGGGGTTGTGTTTGTCTAATCACCACACCCTCAGCTTATGTTGGTGGGAAAAAAAAGACAGAAGTACAGACTGAAAGTCACAGGTTTCGCTCCAGGTTTTGTTCCGATCTACAAAGACATGAACAGTGGTTGTGCAATGAATCTTCAGATTCTTTTTAGTCTACACATTCTCTTTGCCCTTTGTTTTGTGGGCCTGTTGTTTTTTGTTTTTGTTGGGGGGGGGGGGGGGGTCTTTTTTTTTTTGGGGGGGGGGAGGGCACTGCCTTATCTGTATGGTACCTAAAGTGTTCAAGTTACTTTTTTTCTCACGTGTTTTATATACATTTTCATTTTTACTCCTGAAGAGACAGAACTTATTGATTTCCCTCCACCCCCCTTCTCCCTGTCTTATCATCCCATTTGATCCAAGATTTCCGGATCCAGTGTGGCTTCTGTGTTTTTGAAGAGATGGACGCTCTTTTCATAATGGCCATACTTTGAAAGGTTTCTGAGCGGTGTCCTCCAGTGGTGTTTGCCGTCCTTTTCTTCTTCCCAAGAACAATGGCATGTGTAGGACAAAGAATAATGACATGTGTAGGCCAAAGAACAATGGCATGTGGAGGCCAAAAAAACAATGGCATGTGAAGGCCAAAGAACAATGGCATGTGGAGAACAAAGAACAATGACGTGTGGAGGACAAACAACAATGGCGTGTGGAGGCCGGCTGTTGATACTGGTGGGCTGAATCCTTCACCTTCACCTCCAGAATTCCCCAAGAAGACGATGGACACGGTCATTAAGGCTGATAACCTGCTCCTTATTTCGTTGGATTACCCCCTTAATCTCCTGCTGAACGAGGGGGATCCACACTTACTTCTCAGGGATTTCCGTCCATCTGGAGAAATCCGATAGGGCATCTTCAGAGACGGGTCTAATGAAGAAGCTCTACGGAAGTCTGCAAGAGCTGGAGAAAACGGCACTATTCATCTCGAGGGCCGCAATGACCGTTCAGACCAAGGCGCCCGCAAAGAACAAGATGAAGATGATGATCTAAGGATTTGATGATGATGATGATGATGATGAATACTTATAAAGCCTATTCTCGGCTAGAGACCAAGCTCTAAGCGCTTTACAATCCACACACGTTTTACACAACGGGCTGCCTAGCTGGGTAGTGCCGACTGAAGATCTGCCAGCTGGCGCTTCATTCAGTCGCTTCCCGTGTCATCCAGTCAATATCGTTCAATATCATTCTCTCAGTTTCCTTACTTCCTGCATTCTTTCATTGTCACGCAGGCTGCATGTTATGTGTAACGTGTCATCCATACCATCGGCCAAACTGGCCTACTCTTCCGAAAGTTGGTGATTTCTGGGACAGCCCCCTGAAGATAATGATGCTTACAGCGGCAGGAGAAGATAATGATGCTTACAGCGGCAGGAGAAGATAATGATGCTTATAGCGGCAGGATAAAATAATGATGCTTATAGCAGCAGGAGAAGATAATGATGCTTACAGCGGCAGGAGAAGATAATGATGCTTATGGTCCAGCTGACCGCAAAGGAAGATAGAGGCAGCTAGTCTTTTTAGGAAGCGTTGGACCACATGAGCATTCTGAAATTGAAGACAGTCCTTGAAGGCTGTGAGCCAATATTCTGGGATGCCGGAGGGCAGCACAGTGACAGTATGGATAGGACAGTCCTTACCGGCAGTTCATGCAGCGGAATTGGAAGTCCCAAAAACACCTTTGGGAGATTTTATCTGTATCAGACATGACTGGAGATCTGACCGTCCTTGACAGCATCGGGGTCGTCGTAGATGATTGGTAAGCAGTACACACACCCTCCTTCATTCCACTCTGATTGTTTCTTAAATACCTCTTGGAGCTTTGTATTATAGCTTGGAAAACCTAACGTTCTCTCTGTAATTGCCATTTGGACAGGTGTATTGTGATTGCTAAATCAACAGCCCATCCACGCTCCATGATTGCTTTGATTCACTTATTGGGCAGTGTGTTTACTTGTTCGCCAACATACACTGATTTTTGGGTCTTGATTCAAGTGTTCTCCATTTGAGGAGTGATCTGGTTGAATCACTCTTTCTCTCTCATTTTGTGTGTGCTGCTACTAGGGCATTGTTTGCTCGTCTGCAACACACCCCACAAATGTCGATTTGAAGATTTCTCTCTGTGTGTGTGTGTGTGTGTGTGTGTGTGTGTGTGTGTGTGTGTGTGTGTGTGATACAATTTCACATGTGAATGTTAGTGTTATTATTGCTTTATGCTTTCCTCAAGTACTTAATGAGGAAGAACGGAGACTAATCCAGTCATCTCAAGGGCGATCACTCAGTAGATCTGTCAAGTTTAGGAGGCATAGTTAGCTCCCTTGCTCTCCCAGTTTAATTCTTCTTAGGATTCGGATAGTGTGTCTGTGTTTAACGCCAAGTAGGTTCAGTTCAGTTCAGTGGTTTATTTAATGTCTTTTCATCGCCAGATGATATTAGACACTTTTATGAAAAAAAAAAAACCTCCACACTTAATTTATCACCCACATTAGTACTTTCAAACCCACATCTGATATATGCATATTGACATGAGTGAGATACCCTAGCAGTACACAAAATTGTTGATCTTTATAAAAAAAAATTGCAACCTGTGACTGCGAAATAACCTTGGCAATTTCAGCAACATATTAACCGTATAAGACAGTATTAACATTATCAAAGTTATTCATCTGAATACCTTTCTCCTCATAGAGTGGGGTCAACACTGAGCATTCAAAACAAAAGATGATGTACAGAAATGTTTTCTCTGCATACACAAGAAATACCATGAGAATATTTAGTGTTCCAAGTATTCAGCCTTCATTTATGAATTAATCTAACAATGTGCCTTGGGCACGACGGTAAAGTAGCCATTTTTTGTACTAGAATTCTGCTTATGCATACATTTTTCCATGCCTACGCCAAGTAGGAATAAGACACATGTTGGACAGGTAAATGTTTCAAAACCGTTTTAAGTTTCCTATCTTGTACTGTTCGAATTGAGAGAATCAAGGCAATGTTTGCCTTGTTCCGTCCGGGGTAGTTGTCATGACAATATTTGTAGTAGTAATCCATCAGGGAGAATCGTCATGGTGCTGTGTTCCATTTCTAAAAGTCATGAAGGCAATATTTGTTGTGTTCTATTTGAAAGAATCATCACGCAAATATTTTGTACTGCTCCGTTCGAGGAATCTTACGAGTAAAATTGTGCCACTGTTTCTTTTGAGAAAATCCTCAGCTGATTTGTTACGGTCCATTTAAGGGAACCTCAAGAAGATGAAACAAAAAATAATTGGACGTGTTCCCAGGATATTGCACTGAACAAATGAGTCATGTTTCAAGGGAGCAGTGCGAGGTTACACGACACAAATGTGACCTTGGGACGACGTGGGAAAGAGCAGAGACACCTTTTTTTGGCATGATGGCTTTAGTGGAGGAGGAGGAGGAAGAAAAGAGAAGGGAGATAATCCCGGTGGGTAACAGTTCCGGTTTTCTATGGGGTAGGAAATTCCACGTTGGTAAGCAAACCAAAAAGTATACGCAGTCCGACAAGGGGGGGGGGGGGGGGGGGGGGGGGGGCGGAGAATTCGACTGTAGCTGCACTAGTACGGGGTTGATATGTGTGCATGATGAAATGTGATCAAGAGTTAAGGACGGACTCTCGAACGGGGAAAATGCATGCCACGTTTCGGGGCAACTGAGCTGGGGAGAACATGTGCAGTGGCAAGACATGTCGCTGTGTGCCGAGTATCCGGACTTTTCAGTTGGAAGTGAAAATGGGCAGGGTGTCTTTCAAACACTTGAGCTAAAAAAAATTGTTTGGGACATGCGCAGAATCAATTCTCTGTGGGCAAAGCGTCAGGTCTCTTTAAGTTTGCAAAGGTACAGTGTTTAAACTTCTTGAGCTCGAAAATGGGTGCGATAGTTATGTGATTTAGAGATCTGTCACTAGGTGATTAATCATTTCGATACCTAACAACGTGGAGTGTTTAACCCTCTTGAGCTCGAACATGGGTGCGATAGCTATGTGGTTTAGACATAAACCATCTCAGAGGTACAGATTCGAACCCAGCCAGCAACACGAAAGAGAGTAGCGGCAGAAATGCGTCCATTACTGCTAATCCGAGTGTGTGGCCCGACCCCTTTGAAGTTAAGGGGTGGGAGAAGCGTGCATGGGGTAGGATTCCTTCCTGGACGTTTCGTGCTGTCCGGCTCTCTCTAGGGTGTCTCCCATACAGTCCTTCCTGACACTTGAGCAAAATGAATAAATAAATAAATAGATGCGCAAGCAATGGCTTAGGGAATGTGTGCGGTGTTCTTGGCCTCTGGAATCTCCTAGTGTTCCAGGCCGGTCACCAAGTGAATGCGTGCAATGTTCTAGGTCACTGACCAAAGGAATACGTATCGTATTAAAAGATCACTGACCAAGTGAATTCGCAAGTTCTGGACCGAGGCAATGTGTACAATATTCCCTATGCCGCTGACCAAGGCAACGTGTGCAGTGTTCCGGTGTGCCGCTGAGCAAGGGCCGGCTTGGCTACCGTGTTCTATGTCAGTGATCAGTGGAATGTGTGCTACGTTCTGAAAATAAGCAGTGTTCTTGGCCAGCGACTGGGGCTGTGTGAGAATTGTTATAAGTTACTGACTGAGACAGTGCTCTAAGCTGCTGAGCAAGGGAATTGGTGCAATATTCAAGGCCACTGATTAAGAAGATAATGTGCAAGTCACAGGCCACTGACCATGGGAATGTGTGCGTTGATAGAAGACATTGATCAAAGGAATGTAGGTACTGATCTAGGCCGTTGACCCAGGCAATGTGGACAGTGTTCCAGGTCATTGACAAAGGGAGTGTGTCTAATGATGCATAGGTCACTGTCCAAAGAATGTGTACTGTGTTCTAGGTCACTGATCAAGGAATGTGTACTATGTTCTAGGTCACTGACCACAGGAATGTGTACTGGTGCTCTAGGTCACTGAACAAGGGAATGTGGACTGTGTTCTAGGTCACTGACCAAGGGAATGTGCACCGTGTTCTAGGCCACTGACCAAGAGAATGTGTACTGTATTCTAGGTCAATGACCAAGGGAACGTGTACTGTGTTTCTAGGCCACTGACCAAGAGAATGTGTACTGTGTTCTAGGCCACTGACCAAGGGAATGTGTACTGTATTCTAGGTCAATGACCATGGGAATGTGTGCTGTGTTCTAGGTCCCTGACCAAGGGAATATACACTGTGTTCTAGGTCACACAGATCAAGGGAATGTGTACTGTGTTCTTGATCAATGATCAAGGGAATGTGTACTGTGTTCTAGGTCACTGACCAAGGGAATGTGTACTGTGTTCTAGGCCACTGACCAAGGGAATGTGTACTGTATTCTAGGTCAATGACCATGGGAATGTGTGCTGTGTTCTAGGTCCCTGACCAAGGGAGTATACACTGTGTTCTAGGTCACACAGATCAAGGGAATGTGTACTGTGTTCTTGGTCAATGATCAAGGGAATGTGTACTGTGTTCTAGGTCACTGACCAAGGGAATGTGTACTGTGTTCTAGGTCACTGACCAAGGGAAATGTGTACTGTGTTCTAGGTCACTGACCAAGGGAATTTGTACGGTGTTCTAGGTCACACTGACCAAGGGATGTGTATTGTGTTCTAGGTCACACTGACCAAGGGAATGTGTAATGTGTTCTAGGCCACTGACAAAATTAATGTGTACTGTGTTTTGGGCCAATGACCATGGAAATGTGTACTGTGTTCTAGGTCACTGACCAAGGGAATGTGTGCAATGATGTATAGGTGACTGACCAAGGGAATGTGTGCAATATTAGGTCACCAAAAGAAATATGCGTAACGATATATAGGTCACTAGCCAAGGGGATGTATGCAATGATGTGTAGGTCGCTTACCATGGGAATGTGTGCAATACTTTGGGCACTGACCAAGGAATGTGCTAAATGATATAGTCACTGGCCAAGGTAATATGTTCAATGATGTTTAGGTCATTGACCAAGAGAATGCGCATAAGGATACACAGGTTACTGGCCAGGGAATAGTGATGTTTAGGTCATTGACCAAGAGAATGTGCGTAATGATATATGGGTGACTGGCCTAGGGAAGGTGTGCGGTGTTCTATTTCACTGACCAACGGAAGGTGTGCTGCTGTGTTCTGTTTCACTGACCAGCGGAGGGTGCGACCCAAGGGAATAGTGCAATGTTTTAGGCGACTAATGAAGGGAATGTGTACAATTCTAAAGGCAACATGCGAAGGAAATGTGTCTAGTGATCAAGGTCACACACCCAGGGAATGTGTCCACTGCAGTGCTGGGCGACATCTAAGCAAAAGAGTGTGTGTGTGTGTGTGTGTGTGTGTGTGTGTGCGCGCCTGCGTGCATGCGTGTGTGTGTGTGTGTGTGTGTGTGTGTGTGTGTGTGTGTGTGTGTGTGTGCGCGCGTGTGTGTGTGTGCGTGTGTGTGTGTGTATGTGTGTGTTTAGGACATTAACCCCATCTTCGAGTTCAACGTGTTCTACTACGACACGAGTCGGCCCCAGCTGGTCATCGCGGACCTCTCTTCGTGTTTCTCCGCCACGCAGAGACAACGCATGACCTTTGCCATTGACGGTCAGTTAGGGTCATTCGTGATAAGTGACGACGACATCGACGACGACAGCGAGAGGAGAAGGGGTGGAGGGGGAGGGGGAGCGAGGAGAGGGAGGAGGAAGAGGATGGTGGTGGTATAAGGATGATAGAACATTG
The DNA here is from genome assembly GCA_016801955.1 of Conus betulinus. Taxonomy (NCBI): domain Eukaryota; kingdom Metazoa; phylum Mollusca; class Gastropoda; order Neogastropoda; family Conidae; genus Conus; species Conus betulinus. The sequence continues at coordinate 108,353 of JADBJO010005091.1, read as the reverse complement.
ACGCAGTCGCTCTGATTAGCCGTGATGATGATGAGAGGAGGAGGAGGAGGATGACGATGAGTACGATGATTATGATGACGATGACGATGATGATGATAATGATGGCGACAACGCGACACGTTGCTAATTTTGTAAGCTGATGGCGCTTTTGGTATTTTTGCTCTGTTCTACCGTGGCGATGGTGAGAACGAGGATGACAATTGATTCACGCTCTTTGGAGAATTTTGACTTCTTTTTGACATCACTGTTCTCTTCTGCTGTGATGATGATAATGACGATGACGACGACGACGAACATGATGATGGTGATGGTGATAATGATGGTGATGATCAGCCGTTGAAATAATGGCGATTTCTTTTAGACATCGTTGTACTGGTCAGTCTCGGGTATAAAAATAACAAAAATGATAGCGCTCTAAACACGTAGGTTGGCTGTGTTGCTTACGTACGTTTGGCATGACAATAAACGGCAGTGGTGATGGATATAAAGCCGATGCTCTGGCTGTTATAGACCGTCAGTTAGATTAAGTGTATAAGTGCCATAGCCGAATAACCGATAGTGGGTTTTCACGATGTCATCCGATCCCATGAGTGGTTCGAACCTAAAACAGCTGCCTTGAATTCGATGATATTATTCGGTGTGATCAAATTTATTACCGAATCAGAACCAGCCAGCGATAACGTGCGCGAATTTGGCAAGGAGGGGAAGGGAAGTAACGCGCACAAGACGCGTATTCCAAGAGCTGGTAATGCAAAATAGATGACGACTCAAGCTGTCGATATGAGTATGGTGGATACGTTCGAGATATTTTATCTTTGCAGGTCTGAATATCCGGCCTCACAAGGAGTTATTTGTACGGACAGTCTTCAGTAAAACAAAGGAAATAACACGCGTAACAGCGCGCACGCACGCATGCATGCACACACACACGAACGCATGCACGCACGCACTCACACACACGAATGCACGCACACACACATACACACGCGCGCGTGCACACACTCATGCAAACGAACATACACATGCACACTCACGCACGCACACACACAATTATACGTGTGTGTGTGGGGGGGGGGGGGGGGGGCGGGGAGGGGGGGGGCAGCTTGCATGCCCGTGGCGGATCAGTACCCATGGGATTCGGTTTGCAGGACAGTACCACCAGGCGGTCAGCAACAACGCGGAAATGTTCAAATACGCCCTGACGTCAGCGGTGGCATCCCAGGCCGGCGTGTCCCCGCTCCGAGTGGCGGACATCGAGGTGAGCTGCCAGGATCATGGCGCCATCGACTGAAAAGGGTGTTGTGGGGGGCGGGGGAGGGGGGGGGCTCCCCAATCTTTTTCAAACGTTATTATCGTAGTCCAGCCGACTGATGTACCACGTGTCTCGTACTCGTGAATCATCTGTCAATTCAACCACGTTTTATCCAGTGTTTGTTGTTTCCTTAACATCCATCACGCTTTGCTCAACGTCAGATAGTGTTGAGTTACACAAATTCACTGCACTCTCTCCCTCTCTCTCACACACACGCACACACACACTAAAATGTAAGAGAGAGACAAAGGGAGGCCTGACAAATGATCAGAAGTGTAGGTAGATGAGCACAATTCACGCGAAAGCCTACCAAAAATGCAGCGAATCGCTTTGCCTGCCATAAGTATAACACTAAGTCTCTGTTTCAGCTCCTTTCTGGTAAAGTTCCGGTTCGTCTTAATATGTACAAAAATAAATGGTATCAGAGATTAGTAGGAAAATATGTCCTTATTATGTACGACTAGTATTTCTTCCCCCCCCCCCCCCTCCCATTAAGCATTATGATAACGGTGTCTGATCGCAAAAGAAACAAACGCAGTTTGGGTTTAAACTGTGAGCGACAGAAGACTATTGAGACTTTTCGAGCCCCAAGGATAACAATAGGACTGGGCGAAACGTGTGGCGAGTCCCCACCCGACCACGCAAAGCCGCCTCAGAGCTGTCAAGAAGCGGCGGGGGGGGGGGGGGGGGGGTGGGGGGGGGTGGTGGTGGTGGTGGTGGTGAGGGGAGATTCCTTCCTTCTAAAGGAAGAAAGAGCAAAACGAGATATAAACACAAACGACACAGAATGATGGGTCAGAATAAAGCACTACTGAACACACACCGAAGTGACTCAGCAGCAGTGCAGTGTGTCCTCCGGTGGGTTGCCTCTTGACAGCTGGACAGTGAGTGCTCCCTGTGGAGTGGCGGGAAGGGCCGGGCTGTGGCTGTGGACGGGGGGCTAGGGGCCCCGGAATGAGCGGCATGGGTGCATTGTCACTGATGTGGCACAGAAGGGGCAGCAACACACACACACACACACACACACACACACACACACAAAACAACGCAGAATATGTACAAATCTGTTAATAGTACAACAGCTAAATTATTGACAATCCTAAGGTTTTTTCATTTTGAGGGGTAGTGGGGTGGTGGTGGTGGTGGTCACATTAGAATTGATATAGATCGTTGAGTAAGCAGGGCTAGACACAATGTTTGGACAGCGGGATATCAGAATTGTTCTGTGTCGATTTAATTTCAGTTCTACACACTGCCCTGAGTGGATACAAGCTGTCCTTTCTACGAGGGGTAGTTGCATATAAGGACCGTTTTTGTGAACGTTTTGCGACATAGTCAAGATTTTCATTACGTTTTTTTCACCCCTTTTAGTCTGAGGGTGATAAATAAAGTGAGACGGCACGCGTCCTCAATATGTAGTTTTCTCTGTTTTTAAAGTGGCTGACAGTTGAGCTACCACGTGTATTTCGTTGATAGTTCTTCTTTGTATAAGCCGTATTTTTCCCTCTCTGAGCTGAACCCCCCTCAAACCAAAACAAAAGAAACAAAGAAAAAGAAAAGAAAAAGCAACAACAACAAAAAAGCGGCTGTTTAGAGGGTAAGGCGCCGTTGTCAAACTGGCCATGGCACTCAAACCGTGCTGCTTATTTCAGGTGTACTATGACGCCGGCGCGGTGCTGGTGTCCTTCGACTGCTGGACCAACCCACCGTCCAGGGGGACGTCAGCAAGGTGATGCTCCAGAACGATCTGATGACCGCCGTGCAGTTGACCAACTCCTCCATCAGTGCCGGCAGCCTGAAGATCACCGTAGGCCTGGGGTCCAACGTCCAGGTACCTTGATCTCTCGCTCTGTGTGTGTGTGTGTGTGTGTGTGTGTGTGGTGTGTGTGTGTGCGCGCGCGCGCGCGAGTCGAACTGTGGTCACAAGCTTGTCAAGTCACGGAAATGTTCGCTTTGCTGAATCAGCTGTTTTTTGATTGAAGTTGTTCAAAATAAGACATTATCACCGAGTACTACAGTGCCTGCAAATTTCGAAATTTTCAGAGTTGTGGATCCGTTAAGTGGTGTGAGATTCGTACCTCTTCGATGTGACTTCAGCAGATTACCTTCTCTCTCTCTCTCTCTCTCTCTCTCTCTGTCTGTCTGTCTGTCTCTGCTTCATGAATGGTACACTTACTGAGGATACAATTTGCCCGCGGTCTCATTTAGAATGCCTTATGAGGAATTGAAAGTCAAAAGATCTCAAAATTTGTCTGCTTTTCCCTTTAAAAAAAATCCCACACTTGTCGATGTGCCGTCTCCGGGACTGAGAAATGTGCTGGTGGTCACTGCTTGGTAGTCGCTGCTAGATCCCCCCGATACCATGGAACCTTCGGAGAACTCCATGTGATTGACATTCAAGTCTGTCTATAACAGAGGAACAAGTGTGCACTCAACTATGCTAGACACACACACACACAAAAGCGCGCACGCAACAGACACATAGGAGTCGTATTACAGACGGGGTGAAGGGGTGGTGGATTCCTTTCTGTCACTCTGTCTGTGTAGGATACAGTGTCACTCTGTCTGTGTAGGATACAGTGTTGAATAGTAGCGTGCGGTACATGAAATGCAAATTGCGTTAATGTTAACATGTGCGCACGCACGCACGTGTATACACACAGACGCGCACGCTAGAGCATATGCAAATATTTACACTATAAGCACCGACTTCAGGATACAACTGAGTACTTTACTGACGGGATTGTATGTGCATGTACACGCGTGCAGTGACTTGAATGTGTGACTGTGGTCATGTGCTGTTGATTTGCTTGCTTAACTTGTGTCCCTTTATTTCTGTCGTGCATGTCTCATAGTCATGCAATATCGTTGTGTTAAAGGCTCGGAACCTTTTGTGTTGCAGACGATTATACCAATACACAGCTCTGACAGTGGTTACGCAGGAGGTGAGTACGATCACATACTATCCAGTCTGTGTGAGAGAGACTTCATGGTACATGTGCTTATGCTGCGTCTTGTTCCATTTATCACAAGGCACTGCGACAGTGCCCCGTTTTTTCTCCGTCACAGACGACTGAATCAAAAACATTATTTTTTTATAAATATTTTCAAATCCACAACATTTTAAAGAATCCTTTTTATAAACGTGCCGTCAAAAAGAAGAAAAATGTTGTGAGCCGATTTCACATGGGCCACACCTTTTTCTGTAATCAAGTAAGGAGGGTGCACTCCCTTGTCCAGAGGTAGCCCTTCGGATTGGGGTTTTCAGAACGGAACGTGTATGACAGTTGCAGTTATTACGCGTTTTGTGCAATGTGTTCATTACATACACCTTTCACATACATAAACACAACTTTGTCTCGCGCGCGCGCGCGCACACACCCCTTCCTTTAGACACCTTCCGCCTCGTCTTGCCATCTCCTGTGTGTAAGTGGGTATGACTGCCCTTGTCTTGTGTCTCGTCTTCTCTCTCTTCTCTTTTTGCGTCTCGTTTTACAGAAGCCTCCTCACACATCTTCCCCCCCCCCCCCAGTTACACACACGCCCTCCCCCCACACACATTCCTCATCATCGCTCACCGATTCCCCCCCCCCACCCCCCCCCCCCCCCCGCAGACACATGCAGGGAGAGACAGCCCCCCCCCCCCCCCTCCCCCCAAAAACACACACAGACACCCCACACACAGATCCCTCTCACAGAGACACCACCCTCCACACACACAGGACCCCCCCCCCCCCCCACTTACAGACACCCAATCATTTACACAGACACCCCCCATACACACTGAACCCCCCTCCCCCCACTTAGGCCTACACACACACAGCACTACCGTACTTACACACACAGAGACCCTCCCCCCCCCCCCACAGTTACAGACAGAGCTCCCCTTCCACCCACACACAGACACCTCCCCATTCACGCACACACAGATACCCTGCCACTTAAACGCACAAACACACAGCCCCCCCCCCCCTCCCCTCAAACGCACCCACTTTCTCACACACGCACGCACACGCACTTTCTCATAAACAAGCACGCACACACACACTTTGTCTCTCTCTCACACACACACACACACTCCCCCCCCTCCCCCCCCCCCCCCCCACTTTATCACACACACAACCACCATCCCCCTCCCACTTTCTCACTCACACACACCACCACCACCACCCCACTTTCTCACTCACACACGGACACCACCCACCACCACCCCACTTTCTCACTCACGCACGGACACCACCACCACCACCCCACTTTCTCACTCACACACGGACACCACCACCACTTTCTCACTCACACGGACACCACCCCCCACTTTCTCACTCGCACACGGACCCCCCCCCCCCCCCCCCCACTTACTCACACACACAGACCCCCCCCCCCCTTTACACACAGACACCCCCCCCCCCCCCTCCACACTTACTCACACACAGACCACCCCCCACTTACTCACACACGCCCCACTTAGTCACACACAGACACCCCCCCCCCCACACACACTTACTCACACAGACCCCACCCCCCCCCCACAGGCACCCCCCCACACTTACACAGGACCCCCCCACTTACACACAGACCCCCCCCCCTTACTCACACACAGACACCCCCCCCCTTACTCACACACAGACACCCCCCCCTTACTCACACACAGACACCCCCCCCCCCTTACTCACACACAGACACCCCCAACTTGTCTTGTCTTGGGGAGATATCGGGTCTGTGTGTCTTGTCTAAGTTGGGGTGTGTGCGTGTGTTGCAGGTGCCTTGGCAGGCGTAGGCGTGGCGATGCTAGTTGTGGGGTCGGCAGGAGGGGCGGGGGAGCAGCTTTCTTCTTCTTCAAATAGAAGTGTGTGTAGACGGCTAGTGTGTGGTCAGAACTGCAATGGAGGCGTGGCCGTGCAATTTTCTTGGCAACTGAAATGGGTGGTGTTGCAAGATGTCAACCTCTTGAAACGGAGTTGCATCCACACCGAGTGCGAAAGTGGTAAAACAACAACTTGCCTCCTCTCCACACTAATTTTACTCGCACATTCTGTACTACAATATAATAACCCCTTTCAAACTTCTCCAGTCTTGTTCATGGCAAAATGCGCTAAAATGATGTCAACGACTGTACACTGATCACGTGGCAAAATGCGAAGCAACCATTCCAACAGATGAGTAGACCCCCAAGTCTAAACCATCAACCACCGAGCTTTTAAAGTAAGTCGCGCGGAAAGCACAAAACACACACAAAAAACGGTTATGTAACAAAAGAAAAAAAAATTTCATTCTTCACCGCACAGTTTGTCATATCTTCTTTTGAACTTTAACATGACCCCCCCGCATTTTCATCAGCACACACCTTTGAAACGATCCCGATATCTGTTCACGCCAGTACTCTTTACAGTACTCTACCAATAAATTCATTCGAAAACCGGGTTATAAGAAATCAATTAAGATCCGTTATTCTCTCTCGCAACAGATTTGAAAACCGGGTAAAGAAAAACGTTCTACTCTTCATGAATATGGCAACATGCTTCAAATGGCGTAAAAACATCTAGTCTACAAAAGTAATATATTGCAACATTATCAAGTACTGCATGATCACAATCGACAATGCTGCAATCGCTCTTGCAACATCTTTTAAAAATTCGATTCTGTACAGGTTTTGTATTACAGCAGCGCGAAAAAGTGCGTGTTTAACGCACACACACAGTATGAATTTCACAATATGAATGCACTGGGGTCGCAAAAAAATCGACAATATCATATTGTGTACATTTAACAGATATTGGGTCGATTATCTTTAAAATGCCCGCATGATCAGAATACAAAAAAGTGACCGAAGAGCAAGGACAGAATTTTCTGCGCCGCCAAACTAGAAAACGGAACGCGTTTCGGCCAATTTGGCCCTCTTCAGGCATGACGGATAACGTTCAAGACGATGAAAACGAAAGACAACCAGCGGGCCACTTGTCTCTTCGAACTGGGTGGGAAAGGTTATGGAATGCAAACGAGTAACAGATTGAAGGAGAGGAATGAGAAGACAGGTAAAACAATATGCTTCTAGTAGCTAACATTAATGCGTAGAAACTTTTCTGGTGTGAACAGCGAGAGTGTTCATCTTCATAATATTACTAATAGCTATGATAATAGCCAAAGTAAAGAATCGTAATAGCACTTACACGTGAAAGAATTAATATGGCAATAGTGGTTATAATTAATGCGGTTAGCAGTAACAAAGACCATTAGGGAGACAGGACATAAAAAGGCAACAGTACTACTGAAACAAGTGGAGAATAAAACGAATTAATACACCTAAATGGGACCATCCTATGCCTGCCTTTTAATGGGAAAACACCTGGAACATCACCTATTACCCTGTTGAACAGGCCGGACACCAGAGCTCTTTGTAACAGGTACACTGATGGGTTGGGAGTCACATCCATGCCAAAACAAGACTCGGCTATGTTCAGGCCTTCTATTCATCCATCAAATTTATGTATACCATTTCCCCGGCCAGTCATTTTCCTGGACATCTCCATCTCGCTCAAACAATACAGCTTGCTTTCTACAAAACCACTGATGCGTATTCATACCGGGACAATGCATCTTCCTACCACCACCCTACAAAACAGTATTCTATATTCTGAATTCCTTCAGCCTACTCAGACTCCGCTCAAGAGATTGTGTCACACTCCAAGCAGCCAAAACGCTCGAATTTCTCAACGAACGTGGATACCCCAGTACTGTCAGTGATGCTTTCAACAGCTTTGTCCTAAACGCCTTCAATGAAATCATGGCCTCCGAAAGAATCGGACAGCCCACTGCCTGCCTCCTTTCACCTGCTGGAAAGACCAACTAGCGCATCGATCACAAACCTACATTGGAGACCAAACCTATGCTAACCTACAGGCGCGACAAAAGCCCAGAAGAGCCCCCTTGTGCACTTCATACGGAACTACATCACTACACCTAGCTCACCAAGTACTTTTCCCTGCTCTAAACCCAACTGCAAGACTATCTGAACATGCAGACACACCGCTCTAGATGGGCCCGAAGGCTTACTCAAAATAATGCATATTCTCTTGTCTGAACAGCAACATCGTGTTCTCTGTCCACTGCCAACTGCGCGTTTTGACATACACGCAGGTGAAACATGACCCACACTTGAGACGCGCTCCTCGCCGACATCCGCCATCATCGATCCGAGTCAGTGTCAAAGTCCGGCGCTTTGACAAACAAGAACGTCGACTCTGGGCGTACCGTGCAAGAATCCCATTTTACTGCTAGACTAGGGACCCTTTGCCCGCTTGGCTTTAAACATCCAAAAAGCATGTGCCCATCCACCCCCATAACCACAGCCCGCGGTACTCTCCTCAGATACTGCCTACCATACTACACTTTAATTACGTCATGTGTGTTACAGCAAACCCCTCCCATCACCGTTTCCACTGCTCTTTATCAGTCTGTTCTTTACTTTCTCATGCACTCGCCTTTTCTCATGCACTCGCCTTTTCTCATACCATTCTCGTGCAAATACATACACTCCCTCTTTTACATGTATTTCTATTCTTTCTTTTTCCTCCTTCTGTGTGTGCGCGCGCGCTTCTTTTCTCCCACCCGTTTTATTATAATACTGTTAGTCTTTTACACGGCTGTTCTTTCTATTCTTTTCCGACTAATATACTTTATTTATATTACTTGCACTTTTAGGATTTTTAAAAGTTACTTTTCATTATCCTTACTATCAGTACTATCTTTATTATTACTGTTGTCATTAACTCAATCATTTTCATTAGTATTAAAAGTAATACTAGTAAAATATTACCGTCATTGTTTATATCATCATTATTATTATTACTACTACCACCACCATTATCATTATCACCACTGCTGTTCATCAACACTTTCATCATTCACATTATCTGATGAACTTAATTCCATTTGTATTTTCATACCTTTGATGCATTAGTTTCTTTCATTTTAACGTACTCATTTCCGAATTTCCTACATCACTGCTATCATCATTGTTCTTACGACTGTGATTATAGCCATTGGTATATTTTATTAGTTTCTCCTTTTCCCATTCTCTATAGCCTCCTATTCCTCCTTTTTTTTTCTTCCTCTCCTCTTGCTCTTTTTTATCATTCTTTGTCTTCATCATTATAATCACTGTTGCAGTTATAATCATATTGTAACTATCCCCTAACCCCCACCCCCTCTATCCTTTCTTCTAGTATGGTTTCACACAATTAAACGGTCTGTTCGTCCTCTCGTTTTCATGTGTCTTGAATATCATTTGTCTTGCCCGAAGAAGACTGAATAGGTCGAAACGCCTTGTTGCTTCGTAATTTTATCATTTCGTTCGCTGGCGCCGTCATTCTGTCTTAGCTCTCGTTTCAACTGAACCTGCATGCAAGTCACCCCACCTTGAACCCCCCCCCCCCCCCCCCCCCCCTCAAAAAAAAAAAAAAAAAAAAAAAAAAAAAAAAAAAACACACACACACACAAAGTGAACATCATATTATTTGAAAATTAATAAGTGCAGGAAGACAGATCATCATTCTCAGATCATTCTTGTTCTTCATTCGCACGTCGAACCAGTTTTGCAGATGAATGTAGTCGTAGCCACCCGATTCGACTGACTTTTTGGAGAACAGTCCTGTGCAAGCCGTCTAGTTCTACCATTTGTCGGGAGACGGCTGGAGGACAGTTGTCTACGATGAAGATGTTGGGCAGCACGGCGCACTCTAACAGACCACAGCACCACACTCACACACAATGCCGGAGCAAGAAACATGGGAAGTCGAACGAAATATCTGGCCTAAAATATCAACGACCGAGTGGAATCGTAAACCCCATATGCCTGCTGTCCAAAACTAACCCACATCCTACAAAACCATAGAATATCAATCCTGAACAGAACCGCAAAGCAGAAACGCAGAAAGCCAGAATGGTGTTGCATGAAAACGGATGCGCTCTCACCGAAACGATGAATCTTCACCAGTCCCCACCCTTGTGCCCCCCCCCCCCACCACCACCACCACACACACACACACACCCTATCCCAAACGTGCCGGCAAAGCAAAAACGGAAGTAAGAATGCACTGCTTTTCAAACTGCTTTGGGAGAAAAAAAAAAAAAGGAAAAATCCAACAAGCCCCAAGCAGACCCGCGTGATCACGAGTATCTATGCGTCGGCCGAATTTGTCATTTAAAACTGAAGTGAGCATAAACCAACCGCGAAGCAGCAAAATTCACACATCCATTTGTACTTATGCTTGGATACGAGATATTAAAGTTAAAATGTACGCGATACGCCCATCCCCTCCATTGTCCCCCCCCCGCCCCCCCCCCCCCATCCTCTCTCTCTCACACTCACACACACACACACACACACGTGAACACATTGCGCACCACGATATCATGCTCCGCTTCCATTTTCTTGTCATAATTCGGATTTCAAACTGCGCTTCATACACTTACGTCGTATACCTGCGGAGAAAAAAAAAAACACAAACTGCGACAATGTACGGATAAATTCACCATTCGATATTAATGTCTTGAACTGCCGCACGATCCAGTTAAATGTGTGCTCCCTACCCGAGGATGAAATCCCACATCTTCCAAGGGTCTCTTAGAAAGTTAACGTGAAAATCGCCTGGTCATGACAACGAGGCGAGCGTCTGAAAGAAAACAGCGAAGCACGCGCGCGTTGTTTGTGTGGGTAATTCAGTGCGACGGGAAGAACGGAGTCCGAGTTCAGTCCCTTTGCCTGGACAGAGGGGTAAAAACCCCTACCAGTGCGACCGGGTGAGCTGGGGGGGGGGCGGGGGAGGGGGGTTCCTGTGCCGTGCGTGGCCATCCTTATTGTAAACTCCTTCGTCACTGTGTATGACGATTTCGATGGGAACATCCAGTTCACCATGACACGTCCCCCCAGTCTTGACGAAAAAAAGTCAGATACCGCAACCGGATTTTTTTTTTTTTTTTTTTTAACTGGCAGTAGCTCTTGGCAAATGCAATTCCAGCTGGCAACACCTGCTTGAAAACAGACAGGGAGATGCCCACGCTGTTACCGTGCACTGCGTTTTCAGTCGCGGGTCTGTCGGAAAGACGACGCAAAAAAAAAAAAAAAAAAAAAAAAAAAAAAAATTAATCGATATAAACAAGACGCGAGTAGAATGAATGTGGTCAACGGAAGAACTCACCAAATGTTGATGCAGAACTAGAAGACCAAAAGGGAAGAGACATTTTTTAAGATGCTTTTTTTTATATCTCCTCTTTGATGCAGAGCTAAATTTAAGGGACAATACAAGTTTCGTTTTTCGTTTTTCCTCCATACTGCTAGGAAATGTATTTTCAAAAATTTCTGACGGAATAATGGGTCAATATCCACGCAGATTTTAAGATTCCTAATATAAGGATGCTCCTACAAAAAATACTGTTCTTCGACCCATCAAGCATTATTAACAGCAACGTCCTCCGTTTATATTCATTTAGTGCTCATCTCGCCACTAAAGCCAACATAGAAAAAAAAAAAAAAAAGTCCACCACCTTCCGGACATTTCGTCAGTTTGGCTAGCATCTACAGTTCTGAGATCGAATCCCTTGTTGATGAGCAGCACTTGGAACCCCCCCCCCCCCCCCCCCCCCACATCCCTGTCCAGTCGCAGAACGGTCCTTCCAGCTGACGTCCAGTCGTTACGCATGGACAGCCGGACGGACAGACAGACAGACGTTAAACGACACCCTGTCTCGCGTGGCAACCACATCTACTTATCCTTCCAGGCGTAACTGCTATCGCACCGTTATTTTTTTAAAAAATTTTTTCTGTACATTCGTTGAAATGTTCATGGAAACTAGTACAAAAAAATGTTTAATGCGCCTCTTCGTCAAACTTTTGGCCGAGTTCGCGCCCTCCCCCCCCCCCCCCAACTCCTTCTCCCACACAACACGCGCTCCCATCCATTCCCCCTCCCTCCCTCCCCCAGTCCGCCTCTTCCCTCTTCACCGGGTTTTTTTTCTTCTCTTCCTGATTCCCACAACGTCCAATCAAGATGCTCATCATCATTACTTTCTTTTGCTCAGGTGCAATCCTCCTCTTCCATCCCCCCACCCGTACCATCCTCTCAAGATGCTCGACAGTTCTCTCTTTTGCACATGTGCACTTCCCCTCTCCCACCCCTCAATTCTATGGCGATGTTCTGTCCTCTTAAAGAGCCTTCAATAACACAGAAGGGTCTGAAGATTCGTTACAGTATTCAGGAGACGGGTGGGGGGGGGGGGGGTCAATGTTTGGCAGTTCATGGTAGAGGATATGGTGGATTGCCTGGATATATTCGTTTTCACCACGACAGCGACTTTTACCTCTTTTCTTCACATCCAATTCCTTGCCCCTAGCTCGCTCTCCATTACCAACACACGGGCATAATTTTACCCCCACCCCCCACCCCCACGATCTTCAGTCTTGTTCATAACATTTTCAACGAACGGACAAGAAAGCGGATGAAAAAAGAAGCGAAGCAGCTCGAGATCTGCACAGAGACATTTCAAGACTGCGCTGACGGAAGGCACACGGGCCGAATTAACGGCCACGCAGACCCCACTGCTGGCCTGGGACAGAACCAACCTGGATGCGGCTTTCTGTACAGAGGCAGGAGTGGTGTGGGTGTGTGTGTGTGTGTGTGTGTGTGTGTGTGTGTGTGTGTGTACGTGTGTGTGTGTACGTGTGTGTGTGTACGTGTGTGTGTGTGTGTTAGGAGGGAGGGGAGGGAATGTTGATAAGTTGGCACAACATATAACGTGCTAAAAAAAAAAAAAAAAGGAGGAGGAACAAGCATTGGCGAAACCGGTAACCCCCCCCCCCTCTCTATCCTCAACCCAATACACACACCTGGATCCCCCACCCTCAAATCTCCCACTCGAACACACACACACATACATGGAAGCTCTCCTGCACAGCCGAAGAACAGTACCCCTCTCCCTTATGTGCAAACGATTATCTCAAGGCTGCGGGGTGAGGGGGTGTGTGTGTGTGTGTGTGTGTGTGTGTGAGGTGGAGATGGAGACAAAATGATATAACGTTCAATCATGAAAAGACAATCTTCCAAGAACTTAACATAATTTGCCCGACAATGTCAGATTCAAGCTCCAGACTGCGCACGTCCTGAGCCAGCGGACAGATTTGGAAGAACTTGTTTCCTTGCAGGAACGGGGGAAAAAAAGAGGTCCTCTAATATTCTTTCAAGTAGATGCGCTTAGACTACTCGGTTTGAACCATACTACCAACAACCCCCCCCCCCCCCCTCCCCATTCTGTTCTGTACTCAAGCTGTCCATTTTCGTACCCGTGGGGAAAAAAGTTACCCCGATCATAATTTATAAAGTGGTTGTTGCATTCTCTCAAAGAGATCTGCAGCAGAGTGCTAACCTCTCTCCACTGTACCCGACCGCTACCAGCGCTCAACGATACCCACACCCTCCCCGTGCGTTTCCCCTCAACCATTACCAAAACCATCTACAAAATGGGCACCGTTACCCCCGCCGGATCTTCATTCATTCATTATGGGAATTACAAATTTCTAAAAGATGTCGAGTTGTTGACTTCTCTTTCCCGAGTAACGTCACACACACCGTGTGTGTGGAAAACACGGTTAAATAACAAGATTCATTCTTTTGACCCCCTCCCCCACCCTCCCAGCCCCCGTCCGTCATAACGAAGGCGTCTCGATCACCACCACTAACCTACCCTAACCACGATCAAACCGCCTCGTGGTTCATCAGCTTGTCCCCCACCCCGTTCCCATCCACCCCTTCTCCACTGTTCTTGGTGACGCTGAGCAGCACCGGCTCCTTCACCTCCACAGCGTCCGAGGAGGCGCCCACAGCGGCCCAGGGCTGCAGAACCCCCGAGGCGAAGATGACGTAGAAGATGGCGCCGAAGAGGTAGATGGCCGCCGCCACGTAGAACACGATCTGCCACTCGGCTCTGGTCTGATGCTGCGAGAAAGAAAAAACCAGCACCACATGAAATGAGCCACGACTGGGTGTCTGTTATTACTGATATTGTTACTGTTATTACTATCATTAATATTGCCATCATTATTATTACCATTACTGTTTATCATCATCATCATCATTCATCATTATTATTATTACAGACCAGCCAACCACACATGGCCTTTTCAGGGCTGTCAAACCCATACAGTGAAAAAATTTTGTTATCATCTCCACTAAACTAACCCCTCCACGTGTCTGCTCCCACACTACTCGCTCCGGGCACTCCAAAACACAATACCACCCGGCGTCATCCTGTGAAGAATGTAACTTCTTTCCGCATGAATTACTTTCAACGAACGTCAACAAATCATGATGGGGGTGTGGGCTGGTTAGTGAGCGCTCGCGCGCGCGCGCGCGCTCGTGTGTGTGTGTGTGTGTGTGTGTGTTTGAAGGGGGGGGGGGGGGGGGGGGGGTGTGTAATCCTGCCACAGTACTTTCACCTATTAATGCATCAAGTCAATGCAACTGCATAATGTTTAGCTAAAAGGTTTGAAGGTTTCTTGCACGTGAATGTCCCAAATTTTAACGATAGATTTATAAATTTCATATTATCCGATACATTTGTTTTGCTTTGTACATTTTTTACATTGTCCAGTGCGCAGAAATCCAAACAAACGACCATAAGAAAACAAACACGCGCTGGTACAATACATAAACAGGGCATTCAAACGCACAATGATTTTCTCGCCCTGCTATACACTCATCCCTCCTCCAGACAAGCAAAACATCGACCCGTCCGCTTTTACCCACACCCACTCGCTCAGACTGCACTCCACCACCACCAATACCACCACCATCGCCAACACTACCCCCTCCTCCCCACACCCATTTCCTCATCCCCCACCTCACCTCCTCAGTAATGATGCCCACCACCACCGGCGACACGAAGCCGGTGACGGCGGCGATGGAGTTGGAGATGCCGAAGAGGATGCCGGCGTACTGCGGGGCGATGTCCACGTGGTTGACCAGGAAGCCGCTGTACTGGAAGCCGGCAGGGACACGGCCAGCACCAGCAGGGCGATGGCCACGGTGGGGCGGGTGCAGTCCACGTAGCCCAGGGCGATCAGCAGCACCCCCGCCGCCACTTTGCCTGCCATCCACAACGGCCACAACGGCATGTACAGATCGGTGGGATCAGCGAGTGCCCGGTGTCACACACCGCTTGAATCACTCAATCTACACACGGGGGGGGGGGGGGGGGGGGGGGGGGGGGGTGAATAGAACACCACTCGTTCACCTTCAAATGTTTCTCTTTGAATTTTCCTTCCAGTCACGATCAAGTGTGAGATCGATCATGAAAACAAAAAAAAAACGTGAGGTTCTATATAAATCCAAAATAAAGACCCTTAAGGTTCTAGGTAAATTCAACATAAACACTACAAGTACACTGTTGCATGGTAACCAGTCCTAACTGAAGTGTTCTTTTCTCCAAAGATTATATTGTGTGGTTTCAATACGGTCCTCCCATGTTTTCACCGAAATCCTGTTTGATAACGTCCCTTGCTGGTGATTTGGCACGGTATTGCTCCCCGCGTATCACGCCGGAGTAGCACAGCGGAAGGACAAACAAGACATCGCGAGTTAGTGATTGCGATGGTCAACCAATGTCTACATATACAGAAAGAACTCGCTATGAGGGACGACTGGGTGCGACTGGTGGACATGACTAAACCCTTAACAAAAGTCTCGAAGAAAGATACACGCTAAATGGAAAATCAATCATTATTTGCTCCAGTCTCACAGACAGGTACACACACAAGCTGCGTACGTGAAAAGACGGACGATATCATGGAATATGACGGTATGAAACGGGATGTGAATAACGCATGCCAATGCATGCATCAGACATACACACACACACACACGCTAGCATGCACCCATGCATTTCCTTGCCCGCACAAAACACATGCATTGAATCTCTCGCCCCCAAACATACACAAGCACGCACGCACACGCACGCACACACACTCACACACGCCATCCAACACGGACAAACATATTCAAAGACAGACGCGTGGGTCTCGAGACCCAAGTCATGCACGGGCCGAGAGGCTGGCTCACCAAAGGCATCCATCACTTTGCGGGTGGCCCCAGTGCTCAACACGTTCTTCTTGCGCAGCGTATCGGCGATCCAGCCCGAGATGTTCATGGTGGCCCACATGCCGATGTAGGGCAGGGCCGACACCAACCCGTTCTGTGGACACAGGCCAAAGGCATCACCAAGCTGCGCCTCTACCAATCATCTAGACTTCAACCATTGGAATCGTTCAATTCATTCGCACAATGCATGGTAATTTAAAAGATAGACAAAAGGGTCGCTGCGACTGTTTCTGTCAAAGATGGATACGGTTGAGAACTGAAACATTCATGACAACATGTGTTTGCCTGGTGACAGTTCTCTTTGCGAGCGTTCCCGAGCTCATGTCTTTTTAAAAATTGTGTATCACGAGCAAACGTCACGGTGCGTGCGTGCGTGTGTGTGTGTGTGTGTGTGTGTGTGAAATATACGTGGCTACATTTTCCAAGTGTCACATTTCATTTCAAACGACATATGGCGTTTCAAAACCATACCCTGAAATACATGAACCCATCAAATATTGGACTGATCAGTATGCTGTCAATTCTAGCATTCCAGGTCCGAAATCAGTAAAACAGCACTGATTGTTCGTATGCAAATGAAAGACGTAACCACTGTGTTGTGTTTTCTGTCTGATAGTAACGGGCCTTATGTGTGAATGTACGAGTGCGTATCTCGACGACTAAACGCATTTCCGACAATTCAAGCATGATTGCTTCCCTTTACCCAAACAATCTATAGAATATGCCTGTACACTGCTTTATTATGTATGGCTTTTCAGTACACGTTAGTGTAAAAGTAAAAAATGATAATAAACCTCGGTATCCGTAAACTGCCTCCTATTCATGCTGGAAGGGATGCCACATTTACATCTGCATCTTTGTGGGTTCACACAGTCGTCACATTAAAAACTAAAAATTGACTAACAGAAACAAGGTCACAAAAATCTTTGGAATTAGTGAATTTGAAGCGGGTCAACGGAGAAAGAAGGCAAAACCGAGTGACAACACTCTCCTCAAAACCAAACAGGACAAATAACTCGAGTTACAGAGCTTGAGCGCTGTTTAGTACACCTCAAAGTCTACCCACAAAACTAACGGCGCCTTCATTTAAGGACAAACCTAAGCTTTACCATGAAAACAGATAAAAGAACAACAGCGGGTGTACATGAGTGATGTGACTAAAACTCAATTCGTACTACTTAAACGTGCCAAAAAGAAAGCATACTGATGTTCCTGAAGCCTGGGAAAGTCCTAACTGGACGGAAAATTACTCGAGCAGGAAGCCATCAAAATGGGAAAAACAGGAACGTGGTGCCCATCCAGCTAAAGATATCCAGGGCTGCCCCATCCCCTATGTTAAACAATGTCAGCTCCCAGGTACACAACCTTACAAGATCTTTAAGTAGAAGAGGAAAAAAATGTTTAAGAAAAACTGCAAATTGAAATATTACCATCAACCGTTATCGGTAATATTCACCTTTTCGGTAATTTTGGCCTTTTTCAAGTATGACATAATCTATTGACAGAAAAAAAAAAAAGCTTAGCAAATGATTGTTGAGTTTCTTTCTCTCAGAAGATTACTTTGAAGGCAAAAAAAATGTATATTGCTTCACTATCACCGCCTCAGTGATAAGCCCAGAGGACTTATAATTGACAATAAAGAGGTGCGCCCAAGGTCACTAGTGTTAGTGTATATATACACACACAGGTATTTCTCATTCTCAATTACAGCTTGAGTGATATCGTTATCCATACTGAACGAAAGCACAGAACAAGTTCGGCTTTGGATTTCAAACAAAACATTGTTTTCTTCTTTGTTTTCTGTCCCCTGTATTTGCAAACCGACTAATTTATGCCATAGGTATCATTTCGTGGCTACTAATTATTCCATCTGGGAAGCAAACTGCCTTCTTTATGCGTTACTGAAAAAAAATACACATTGTCAACCACATTCACGTCTGAAGAAAACTTCGATCAGATCAACGTCCTTTCAAATTCCAATTACATCGTGCGTGGAAATGCTCATCAGGTTTGCCGTTATACACCTTGCCTTCAGGGAGAAAAAGAGGCGCAAGATGTGATTAAATGTACGCTGCGCAGCCATGGATTCTCTCTCTCTCTCACACACACACACACACAATATAGTACAATACACAATTATACCCTGTTACAAAATACACCATAACAGATATGAAAACACTGGAGATCTCTCTCTCTCTCTCTCTCTCTCTCTCTCTCTCTCACACACACACACACACACGAACGAACACACACACACACACACACACACACACACACACACACACACGAACGCACGCGCGCGCGCACCCCCGCAACGCACGCGCGCGCGCGCACACACACTCAATCCGTAAGACAGTGAATCTTGTTCGTGAAGTAGTAAAACGTGTAGATAAAAAAAAAGTTATACAAACCCGACTCTTTTTTCATATCCGCCCCCCTCTCCACATAATGTCCACTTGCCATCATCTCTCAGCGCTGTCCCCGTCTCCCCGCCTTTTACTCGGACACCTCGTGTACACAGACTTTCCTTTTCTGTCTAAAAGCACTCTATCTTTGTAAAAATAGTTTACCTACAATCTAAAACCAAGGCAAATTAAAAAACAGCACACGCATACAAACATACAAACGACCACTCGCGCGTCCGTACATCGTCCTAACTGCACCCCACTCCTCTCTGTCTCTACCCCCCCCCCCCCCTCTCTCCGCTCCCACCAGCCATGCACATGACCGTGAAAAGAGGGCAGCAAGACTCACCGAAGCGATGTCGAACTTGAGGACCTCGTTGATGTAGGTGGGGATGTTGGTGAGAAGGGTGTACGCCCCCCAGTCGCTGGTGACGTTGCTGACGATGATGGCGTAGTTGGGCAAGGAAGTGGCGATGGCCTTCCACGGAACGTTTTTTCTGTTGGTACGACACACAGCGAGTCCAACACCATTGACAACACGGACTTCTGTGATCATCATGTCTGTGCGAGTACACTTCATTGGAGCTAATTCAATTCCAGTCTATTTGTGATTCCGTTTCTATTGATTACTCTTTACTCTACTTGTCCGTGGTTTCAGTCAAGTTCTGTCTTCCCATTTCCCTTTTTCTGATCTTTGCTGGCTGCCCTAATTGGGCTACTACAGAATCACAAGTCTAGTTCAACGCTAGACACCTTGACTGATCATAACGAACAGACCGAGCTCTGCTGTTGAGTGTCAATCAGCGGACGAAAGTCGGATTTAAGTTGAGCATTACAAATGATATTGTTCTGACGACAGTTTTAAACGGCTCCTTTTAATTGTCACAGCGGGGTTCAGTGTTAACTTTAAAGGCCACTTCTTTATATCCTCCTCTCCCCGCACGCCTTTCTTCGTCTAAATCATTGCCAAGTCATGTTTTCATCATGTTAATCGTTTGCTCGCACTTTTTCCCCCCCTGCACTTCTCAAGCGCTGCGAGCGATTTGGGCATTTTGTGTATCGATCTTGCCTCCAAATGATTTGGTGCAAATTCGATAATCGCCAACATCATTTCATCGAGGATGTTCATCAAATTGAGCAGGTACCACTGCTGCGTCTGTGTACGTGAATGAAAGCATACACATAATAAAGGAATATACATTTACTTACCCTCACCAACGACAAACCAGTACACACGTTTTATTCAACTGACCACCACGTCCTTTTCCCAAGATGAATAAACAGATGCACGATTCGCTTTCAAACTATTGAAATTTGTAACCCTTTTACCTCTAATGACCGGGCAAATTATTCAAAGGTTGCAAATAATGTAACCGTTTCTGAATGCGCGTCACTTAACTGTTCTTACACCTTTATTTTCAGAAGCAGTCATGTCCAACCTCACGTCGTTATACTAGACTTCTTTCTACTACAGTTTTTATCGTTACAGTTTGCATCTTACTTTGACTTATAATATCCTGTATCATACACCGTTTCAATGCAGTCAATCCTTTAACGTAGCACACAATTTGCACACAGTATAATCCATACGTAATCAATACATGTTTAAAATACTGGTCACTTCTGACAGAATCTACACTTTTTTTTACTTCCGTTCTCTCCTTTGGGAGAAATCTACTTATACTTTCAGTATAGGCCACTTATTAGGTTTTAACGTATACTCTTGTTTTCAGTAGAATTCACATTCCCTATGCATAACCTGCGTTCTTATACGTACAGTTCCCTTCTTCGGTCGTAATATTATACATTTTGTTTTTCGTACAAGTCACTCCTTAGGACGTAAAATATGCATTTTAGTACATTTCACTCCTTGGGATACAATCTTTGCATTTTTTCCCAGTGCCGTTCACAGATGTAATGTACCGGAGGCACGTGTTTGTGGCGTTTGTTTCGTCTCTTACGCTTGCAGCACCTGTACTGGAGGCACATTCCTAGCGTCGGTAGGTGAGCGAGAGCCAGTGTTAGGGTCAGAAACAAGGTTATGGTAGTTTAGCAACAAACAAGCAAAATCATTGAAACGACCAACGTAAACATGGTCTTCTGCTGCCGTAAAAAAACTAACGCTCCCTAACGTACGCCTTTTCCGGGCCGTTCGCATCTCGCATTCATTTCATCTATGTACAAATACATCTTTGCGCGAAGGGTTCAGGGGTTTGGAGTCATCTTTTACGCATACCTTATTTCTCGTCCGACTGTGCCACCTTGCGGAGCCTGGACACGATGTATCTGCGCTCGATGTCGCTGATGCGGCGGTGCTGCTCCGGAGAGCTGCTGCTGAAGAACATCCACATCGCCACCCCCACAGCAATGTGAACCCCACCTGGTACAGCAAGAAAAAGATCGGGATTCAAAACATGTCCGTTGTTCTTCTTCTTTGCTTCTCTCTATCATCATTGTTGTTGTCGATCTGCCTGCCCACACCAGCATTTGAAATTTGATGGTGACGAGTGCAAACCTGTCTTAAACTAACCCACCCTTCCACCCTCAGTACTTATTTTTTCTGCAGTCTTTTCCTCCGTGATCGGTCTCCTCCGTATTCTCTCATCCCCAGCTCATTCCAGTCACTTCTTATACAGCTAGACCCCGGGAAAGTCCTGTCGCAGCATCAACACCGGTACACTACAGCCAGAAATCAACAGGACGTCACGTGGCAAACCCCCCCCCCCTCCCCCCACAAAAGACCCTGCACTGCTGAGTGGTGTGAACTGCCGAGTGTCAGTGCTGTAACGGCAACACTTTGACCCTAAAATATCACTTTGATCTGACAAAATAGCATAAGCGCAAGTCACCCCCACAGTTATTAGCGCACTGCTTCCATGTCGGTTGAATTTACTGAAGCAAATATGTGTATACCTTTCACTGACCGCTTATATACCGGGATAGCCATATAAACGCAGTGGACGTACTGCAGAATGATTAAAGTATATGCGCATGATTTCCAATGCTAAGCACATTATTGGTAGGCTCTGTTAACAGCCAGCCAGAGAAATGTTGTCACGCACCTATTGCTGATGAACGGGGGCTGCATCTCTTTAACACAAATCCGTTTTCAACATATGTGGAAGAAAAAAGGCCTAGACAGCCCGTGAAGGAGACAAGACGGGCTGGAAGGAGGGGCAAAAAGCATTTCTACAAAATGTGTAACATTTAAAACAAATTCTCAGTTGACAAGTTACGGGACAAATACGGTGGAATGTGGATAACTGATTAAAGATAGAGGGGACAGGATGGTGATGAGAAGGAACCAGACAAAGATAGAGACAGACAGACAGGCAGTCTGACAGAAGACAGAGGAATAAGTTTTTTACGAAATGCACAACATAAAAGAAACGGAAATTTGTGACACGACATGTTACTATCATGATAACAGGGCCGATATATGACAAAATGAAAAACAGAGGGAGGGAAGGAGAGAGGGAAGTCATATGAGAGAGAGAGAGAGAGAGAGAGAGAGAGAGAGAGAGAGTTACCCAAAACATAGAAGATTGAGGGCCAACCGTCAGCGAAGCCATACTTGCAGAGAAAGCCAGCCAGGGGGAAGGTTATCACGTTGCCCACCTGTGCCCCTGCAGTGTTCAAGCACAACAGCAGCCATGAAAGTAAAGGCAACAGGTAGCCCTATCAGCAGTATCAAGCAGTAGCAGCATAGGGGCAAAATTAATCATATAAATCAATTGATCATGTATGCAGAAAAGAGTAGGCGTGACGGTATCAGTGGGTGGAGTTTTAGCAGCGAAAACTTCAGGAGATGCTGAGGTAGTATCAATATTTCGCTGTTGAGAATCCATTGTGGGTTTCCCTCCATGTTGGTGATCGCAATAGAAGTAGTAGCAGCAATAGTACCAACAATAGTAGTAATAATATAGCAGTACAAATGATTATCTTGTCCCAAGATCAATCGTCGGTAGCAGCAACAGCAGCAGCAGTGTAGTAGTAGCAGTAGTAGCAGCAGCAGCTACAGTAGCACCAGAAATAACAGCAGTCGAAGTAACAGCAACAGTGGTTGAAAGAGGAGTAGTATATCTAGTTGTACAAGTAATAGCAATAGTTAACAACAGCAGCAAGTAGTACTAGCACAAAACAAAGTAATAATCAGTGATAGAGCCAATACTTCCACATTTGGATTCAATCGCCGGTGGTAACGTAAACAGCGATGGTAACGGCTGTAGAAACAGCAGCAGCAGCAGTCGTCGTCGTAGCACAAACATACGTAAAAGTCTGTAAATCACGCACGAAGAGTACAACACGTCTATGCCGTTTCTATCCTTTCCCCGACTTTGAAAGAATGTCGCTTCGGTGTTAAGCTAGAGAAAAGTCTACTTTCTACGGCACGAAAATAAGTATTCCAAACTCCCCGTCCATTCGTGGCGAACAATTCCACTCGAGTCCGAAGTGCCGGAAATTTTCAGCTCCATCTCACCAAGAAAGACGATCGACTGGATCCGCCGATAGACCATACTTCTTTAACTGGAAAGCTTTGGCTGCCCGTTCGATGGGGAGAAAAACGCATGAGTGGTAATCGTGGGTGCGTGAATAACATCGCAATCATTATCACATCTTTCACATTTTTGATTTCAAAAATAGATTTTGCCCTTCAAAGGGCATGTGACTACAATTATTACACTTAGGAAATTCTCTAGTATAGTTAGTATGAGTAGATGAGTCCACTCCTGTAAAAATTGCAGTTCAACTCACTGAGTGGTGCGCATCTGGCGTGTTTTCGACGCGAATGGTACGCCATAGCGACACTCGTCACTTCTTACTTCAAGTCCGGCACGAAGTGAGTTAAAATGGATATTTCAGAAAGAACGAAGGTACAAACTAAAACCTCGGTAGCATCAGTTCAAAGATAGTGAAGAAGAGAATTCATCTACCGACGCTCAAGACAGGTAGACGAAGAGAGGTTAGAAACATGCTCCACCAGAAAAATCTTCAGAGTAAAAAGCAAGTCAAGACTTCAGACTAAAAAGGTGTAGAAAGAATCGTTGCAGTGTTCATCGTCACACGGTGTGGCTGATTAGGATGCTTATGAGTTTTGCCAATTTGACTTCAGTCTTATCATCGCGAGTTGTAGTCTACAGTGGGTCATCAGATCTTAAATGTCTCCAATACGTTCTCTGACACCACCCTGTCAACTTAAGCAAGAAAGGCCGACTGATTAAGCCGTGTGTCATTACCAACTCTCTCGTGCTTTGAACACCAAATCCAATGAAACTTAGTACTACTGAGATGTCTTCCTTCTTCCTTTAGTCCGGCTCGCATCGTAGGAGCTTTCGTCTTCCTTTGGTTCGCCTAATGAGATAATCCCTCGTGTCCTGAATGAAACCTTTCTTGTTCAGGTCCTTCATCCTGGGCGCCGTACAGCTTGACGACCAAGGTCATTGGTGTCGGTCAGACCCTACCACTTTGCAGCAACAAATTCGGCTTTGGGGAGGGCGTAGTCTGTTGTTATGGGTTCCTGGCCAAAGGGACCCTCGCCCGACTGCCCAGTATGTAGTCCACTCTACGCAGCTGATGGCGCTGGCCATTGCGTCAGGTCCTTAACCCCCGAAACTGACGTACTGAATAAGGTACGACAACCGACTTCGAAATTCACCGTGGAGTCCCCAATGTCAAGAGACCGAATTCGGAAATTGCTAACTTATGTCGGTGTGGACAGAATAGGTCTTTTTTTCCTTTTCTTAATGAGTTTTGTAATTAAGGAGGGTGACGATCTTCCATGCGATACTATAAAATTCCGTTCTGGTTTGAGACTGCGTGACAAGTTGAAGGTGAAACCCAACTCCTTTCTTATTTAATCCTAGAACTAGACCTAAAACAGAACATTCACTTGCGCGTAGACTTCGTCAGGAGATATGAGCAACAATCTCAGAGATACATTGGTCATTTGGATTGAAACAACTGTGCGGTTCCGGTCTTCCCATGTTAAGTCCATAGCAAACCCTCACCCTCAACTGTCGGTACGCGCAGATCGGCGCCGAAAACGAACACAAATACTTCTGATGGGACTCGAACCGACAACCTCCCGGACTGCCGCCAACGACACTTACCACTGTGCCGCTGATCTATTCCTTTATAACAAAATACTTTACTTTTGATATAAAAAATGAGCATTTAGGTTTGTCTTTATACTATTTGGTTCAGAGAAATTATATTTTGTCATTCTTACACGCTAAGAAAAAAATGGGCTTTGTCTCAAGTTGCGCGGAAAGATCCTAGCGTGTCATTTCATTTCCTGACATGACTAGCAACTCATAAAGGCGGGGTTTTTTTGTTTGTTGTTTTTTTTGGTCTGCTATTCTATCTGTCTTGTCCGCCAGTTTCTTCCATCCCCTCCACGATCCACGAAATAATATGCTCTCTCTGCACGGGTCTGCACACAATGCCAGCTATAAAGCGACGCTTCTGGCAAGTTAAGGTCCATAAATTTTATTGCTAAAATGACGGAGATGGCAACAACGTTTACGTCATCCTCTCCTTTATGTATCCCTATTTCTTTTACGGGCACATATACGCAAGGGATTGTCACGATACACAAAGAGATGCACACGCACGCATGCGCACAGAGAGAGAGAGAGACAGAGAGAGAGAGAGACAGACAGACAGATAGATTATGCTGTACTTTTTTTTTTGGCGTGTGTGTGTGTGTGTGTGTGTGTTAATTGCTTGCCGTTTCTTCTTTCGTCTTTCGATTTCATTTATCTTTCTGTCAGAAACATGTCCATGTTCCTGTAGATTTGCGTGCGTGCGTGCGCGGTCGTGTGTGTGTGTGTGTGTGTGTGTGTGTGTGTGTGTGTGTGTGTGAACGGAGCGAGGGAAGAGGTAGCGAACCCTTCTTGGCCCTCTCTATCCAAACCCCAGACACAGCCCTGGGATTACAGCGACACGTTTGTGGATCGGAAATCCTCCCGTGCAAGTGATGGAAGAGGA
>JADBJO010005091.1:72500-75000 GCA_016801955.1 Conus betulinus | reverse complement strand
CCACATCCATCCATGCAAGAGGAGGCAAATCTACTGAAGGCGAGAACCTTACCGATTTAGTGTTGAGCACTTTTTTTTTTATATCTCCTCTCAGTAGGGTTCATGTGGACCTAACCTTACAAACTTCATCAGGGCAAAGTCTCAACATTTTCCTCATCTTCGTCGTTTTACATCATCACTGTCTGTGTCTTCACCTCCTTTAAATCATTTTTGTAGTGTGGCATCGCAACCACTGGCATGGAGAATAAAACGGACAATTTCGCATCGGCTTTGAGAATACAACGGACAATTTTGCATCTGCATGGAGAATAAAACGGACAATTTTGCATCGGCATGGAGAGTAAAACGGACAATTTCGCATCGGTATGGAGAATAAAACGGACAATTTCGCATCGGCATGGAGAATACAACGGACAATTTCGCATCGGTATGGAGAAAACAACGGACAATTTCGCATCGGCATGGAGAATACAACGGACAATTTCGCATCGACATGGAGAATAAACGGACAATTTTTTGCATCGGTATGGAGAATAAAACGGACAATTTCGCATCGGCATGGAGAATACAACGGACAATTTCGCATCGGTATGGAGAAAACAACGGACAATTTCGCATCGGCATGGAGAATACAACGGACAATTTTGCATCTGCGTGGAGAATAAAACGGACAATTTTGCATCGGCATGGAGAATAAAACGGAACAATTTTGCATCGGCATGGAGAATAAACGGACAATTTTGCATCTGCGTGGAGAATAAAACGGACAATTTTGCATCGGCATGGAGAATAAAACGGACAATTTTGCATCGGCATGGAGAATACAACGGACAATTTCGCATCGATATGGAGAATACAATGGACAATTTTGCATCGACATGGAGAATAAAACGGACAATTTTGCATCGGCATGGAGAATACAACGGACAATTCTGCATCTGCGTGGAAAATAAAACGGACAATTTTTGCATCGGCATGGAGAATAAAACGGACAAATTTTGCATCGGCATGGAGAATACAACGGACAATTTCGCATCGGCATGGAGAATAAAACGGACAATTTCGCATCTGCATGGATAATAAAACGGTCAATTTTACATCGGCATGGAGATAAAACGGACAATTTTACATCGGCATGGAGAATAAAACGGACAATTTTACATCGGCATGGAGAATACAACGGACAATTTTGCATCGGCATGGAGAATAAAACAGACAATTTTGCGTGATAGATGTGTGTTTAGTGTTCGAATTACAGCAACACCATTCTTAATTAACATCACCAGTGTCAGCATGACGATCTGATGACATCAGTGGATAATATCACAACATATTTCGGAGAACACTTTCAGACACATGCTCACGGTAAGATGCACTGGCATGGGAAGTGAAAGAGATGGACGACGGTGAAGGTGAGAAAAGGAAATGGGGCATGGGTGCATACTGCATGCGCGCAGGCCTATACAGACACACTGAGAGAGAGAGAGGGGGGAGGGAGAGAGAGCGAGAGAGAGGGGTGAGAGGAGGGAGGGAGGGAGAGGGGGAGAGAGAGGGGGAGAGAGAGAGAGAGAGAGAGAGAGAGAGAGAGAGAGAGAGAGAGAGAGAGGGGGGACTATAAAAGGGAAGTGGAAAGAATGGTGTTACAACCAACACACACACACTGTAAAAATGAAGTGGAAGAAATGGTGCTACAGCCATCAAAGACAGAAAAAACAGGTAGACCCCATGGAAAACAACAACCAGCCTCATTTTCTCCTTCGTTTATACTCCAATCCCAGTCGACCACGCACAGAACAACATCAGGGCTAATTCAACTCTGAAAACGAATACAAAAAGAAAAAACAAAAAGCCAGCCTACGTCAAAGAACAAAAACCTACCATCGCACAGCGCGGGAAAGTGTTTATTATTATCCCCAAACCGAAACCGAGTACGACTCCCTTAGTCGACGGACTTGCCAGCACCCCCACAAGTTTTTTTTTTTGTTGTTGTTTTCTTCCGCACGGCACTCAACTCTACCTAGAGCACACAGTCCCCCGTCATCTTCGCCGGATGCATCAAACGCGCTAATCAACTTTCCAGGCAGCCCCTTAGCGCAATTCATCAGCAAAGGCGCCAAGCCTCCGCCAGTCCCTGTAAGTAATATTGTCAGTAAAAACAAAAACCTTGCCGAGACGCTCACACCGGTGGATGATGAAACAAACTGTGGATTTCCCTGGCATCCACCTTTTTGTGTACCCGAGGATCATGGTTGCCAGGTGGGATGGTTTGTAAAAGACTGGCGAAACGGGTGGAGGTCTGATGATTAGAAGAGTATCGAAAACAACACGCAAGTTGTATGATGGCGTAGAAATGGAATAATGGAAAGAGTGCTTGTACACACACACACACACACACACACACACACACACACACAAACCGGAGTAAACATGCGATCACGATGGTGTACAAGGTGTGAGTGTGTGCGTGTGGAGGGGGGGGGGGGTGTGAACAAATAGTATT
>JADBJO010005091.1:65000-67500 GCA_016801955.1 Conus betulinus | reverse complement strand
TGTGTGTGTGTGTGTGTGTGTGTGTGTGTGTGTGTGCGCGCGCGCGCGCGCGCGCATGCGTGTGAACAATTCATTTATTCCTGTTTGTTGTTCAGTGTTGCTTTTTAATTCACCTACGCTTTAATGTTACTGGAGAAACAACTCACCTACGCTTTTCATGTACTTGAAGATACGCATGTCTGTAACGTTTTGAGCTTTAGCTGCTGGTCATGCATCGCGTTGCTAGTCACGCTTTGTCCATCTGGGCCTGATGAACAATCGTATGTATTTGCTTATCTTTTGCCTTTGGAAATAAAGATCCTCATCACAGTCATCATCATCATCATCATCATCATATCTCTGTGTGTGTGTGTGTGTGTGTGTGTGTGTGTGTGTGTGTGTGTGTGTGTGTGTGTGTGTGGGAACACACACACGCTCACACACACGCACGCACGCACACACACAAACACACACACGCACGCACGCACGCACACACACGCACACACACACACACACACACACACACACACACACACACACACTTCATACATACAGCTTTAATCCAAATCCTCCATCTGTTTTCAAAGGGGAAAAAAAAAAAAACGACTGACGACAGCGAATTCCTCAAGCAAGCACAACACGCAGCGCGGCCAACACTACGGCAAAGACACACACCCTCCCTCCCCCCTCCCTCCGTCCCCACCCACCCCCATTCCCCTCACCCACCTCCATCCCACCGCAAACACCCAGGAAAAGACCCAACGCCACAAAAATCTAACACAACCAGGTATTTGGCGTCTTCCTGTGCGCGAGGTTTCGGTGACTGGGAATGCTGGCACACACACTATCAGAAAACCTGTCCCCAGCTTATCTGTAATGGATCGCATCTTGATGACAAACATCATGGAAGGTTTAACCTTCGTGCCCTCTACGATAACGAAACCATCGGTCAAGACAAGATGCTCTTCTTGTGTGTGCACAAGGTTCGAAATAAGTGTGGTCATCATTCGACTGCCGTCTAGGCGATTTTTTTTTTCCCCGGACGATTTCGACGAAGTAAAACGAACGTAAAAGTGAAGAAATAAAATGACATGAAAGAATCCATATAAATAAACGTATCGGCGATCTGTCTTTAAAGTAGAAAATAAATTACCAGGCAAAAATTAGACTGGCGTCATTCCAAAGAAAAAGTCATTAAAAATTTACTGTCACGCCGTCCCATTTTCACTGTGGTGTGTGTGTGTGTGTGTGTGTGTGTGTGTGTGTGTGTGTGTGTGTGTGTGTGTGTGTGTGTGTGTGTGTGCGCGCGCGCGCGCGCGCTCCTTAATATTTTAAAGCAATTCATACAAAATGCATTCTTTCCCATACAGATCTGTGTGCTGCCTTGCTGCGTGCACTGAAGGACAAGATACACTTACGTCAGCTGACTGTTCAAAACTGCATGTTCGCTACAGACGATAGAGCAAGACTCACAGCGGGAAACGGAGACAACTAGGACACGCGGAAGAGCGTGGAACAGCCAAGGATCGATCGGCTTCTGGAGCTAAATCAGATTGTAGGTCACCGCCCCACCCCACTTGCCCACACACACACCAACACCACCACCTCCTCCTCCTCCTCCCCACGCAGCAGCTCTGAAAATGGCGTGTTTACTGTAGCATCATGGGAGAAAAAAAACTGACAGGAAACGTCTCCCCCCCCGCCAGGCGAAGTCATGATTAGACTGACTCTCTCTCTCTCTCTCTTTTTTTTTTTTTTTGGTAAGTGTGTATGGAAAATCCAAATATCAACGTGTATATTGCTAAAAAGTTTCAATATTCTACCAAAAATTCACATATTCCACAACTCGTTCTTAGACGACACACCGTCAGTCCAACAACTTTAAATCGCTCAAGCATTTTCTTCTCTTTTTTTTTTTTTTGCCCAGACAATCAATCCAAACAACAAACAAAATTATCCAACCAAACTACGACCATGACTGAAAATGTAACCACCTTAGCGGCACAGTAAGGGAAGTCATAATTAGCATGGCTAATCATCCCCCACCCTCCCAATTCCACATCACTTCAACTATACTAATGCCTGCATCAATAACGGCAGCATAATGGGTTGAGCAGCAGGCTTCTCTCTCTCTCTCTCTCTCTCTCTCTCTCTCTCTCTCTCTCCCCTCACTCTCTCTCCCCTCCCTCCCTCTCCCTCTCTCTCGTATATACGCCGAAGGAAAAACCAAATCATCGTACGGTGGAAATAAGGCGACACGCACATCAGCAGCAGGGGACAGCCCCAAGCTCCTCCAAGGAAGACCCTGGGAATATGAAGTGACAGGGCTTCACCACTGACCCGCACTTTCACGTCGTGAAGGGACAAAAACACCCTGTTAAAAATTACGCTTCAGGCGTAAGTGGTTGTCCCTTTGACACTGCATTAGAACAGTCACTGGAGCAGACCCCCTGAAGGTTCTACAGCTGGCGTGACCACAGCAAGTCAACGCCTGCTGCGTGAGCTCGCCAATCGATCACAA
>JADBJO010005091.1:47500-60000 GCA_016801955.1 Conus betulinus | reverse complement strand
AGCTGGCTTACGAACAATCTGCTGACGATGCTAATCTGGAAGAGGCTGGCATCTGCGGTAGCTTACCTGTACCAAGTGCCGTATCGAATGGCACAACACACAACAGGAACATACAATCATAACTGTACTTGTAAACTTGAGCCAGGAATAAACACCTCTCGGCGCCACCAGCTAACGCTTTGGCACGACCAGCAGGCGACTCACGACGGAGCTCCCCACCCACCGCAAGCCACGTGTCTACAATTCGGCCAATCACATTGCCCGGCGTAGTACTGCATAAAATTTATGCGAAAGCGACAAACAATTGACAAGACAAAACACGACGCGTTTTGGACCTGTTTTCTTCTTCAAGCAAGACAAACAACATTCAAGACGAATGAAAACCAACGGACAGTCATGTTATCTCCTCAAATTGGGCGCAAAATGGATGCGGGATGATGAAAACGACGCTGCTGTTTGCGCCCAGTTTGAGGAGATAGGTGACTCTTCGTTCTTCGTTTTCTTTGTCTTGAATGTTTGCTTGTCTTGCTTGGGAAAAAAAAAAAAAAAAAAAAAAAAAACTGAAAAGGCCAAAGAGGTCGAAACGCGTCGTGTTGCGTCATCCCGTCTCTTTCGTTCGGCGGAATACTAATTCTTCTTTGTTTCAACGTCCGCCCGCAGTCACCTCACTTTGAAATTTAGCTCCTTTCCGTTGAAAACTCCTCTTCGTCTGCAATACAAACAAACAAGAAAGCTATGCAGTCATCGTTTTACCCGGTACCAGAATAATAACGTCCTCTCACTGGTAGCAGCAACAGCCGCAAAGGTTTTTTAATCTCTCTAGCGGGAGCGC
This sequence comes from Conus betulinus, assembly GCA_016801955.1. NCBI lineage: Eukaryota > Metazoa > Mollusca > Gastropoda > Neogastropoda > Conidae > Conus > Conus betulinus. Next base: position 59,168 of record JADBJO010005091.1, on the reverse strand, counting down.
GCTCTGTTCACGGACTGTTTCCACAGAAGAACTCAGTTCTAGCATCTATCTCGAACGAGGGGAAAAGCCGACAGCCGGCCGACACACGACTGGGAGCTGTTTTTGTTTTGTACTTGGGGCCAGTGTACTAACAACCAAACAAAACAAGGCCAGCATCCTCTTAAGATAAAAAACACGGCACAGTGACACAATATTCCAGACTGGAGCGGACCAGTTTCTATCAGGGACGGGAAGAAAAATAGGGATGATTTTTTTTTAAGGGGTGGAAGAGGTGAAGAAGTTGGGCAACTGGAGGGAGATAAGGCGACCAATCCGGGAAAAAAAAAACAGACTATCTGAAGTGTGAGAGGGTACTTTTGGTTTCACCGAAAGAAATCGCGCGCGCGCGCGCGCGTGCGTGCGTGCATGCGTGCGTGCGTGCGCGCGCGCTAGCGTACGCGAGTTTGCGAGCGGGAGTGCGTTCGTGCGAGCATGCGTGCGTCCATGCGCGCGCGTATGGAGAGGAGGTGGGAGGAGGAAGAAAGGGGAGACGAATCCAGGACTTCTATAACCCTACCCTCGCTCCCCCCCCCCCCCCCCCCCCACCTCTCCCATCCTCTTCGTCCCCATCCCCTTCCCTCGCACACCTCCAGAATCCCCTCTGCTCTCTTCCTCCCACCATGGTCAACACTACCTCAGGAAATCGCTGATCACAGGAAGAACGGTAAACCTCCACTGTACCCAGCCAAGAATAAAACATGCAATACCCCTGCTGCCAAAGTCTACATTTAGTTTTCTTTTAGAATGCGTGTCCAAGCCTTTTAAAAGACGTAAACCTATATCGTTCTAAATAACACCCAGCAGCATTCACTCACACACACACACACACACACACACACACACACACACACACTTTTAAAAAATGTAGACTATATTATTCTAAATAACACCAAGCATTCCTACACACATACACACACACACACACACACACACACGTGCGCGCGCGCGCGCACAACACACACACACAGCAGAGGCACGCACATCCACCCACCCACCGACATAACACACACACACACACACACACACGACTGAAAGCAGTTTATTACTGTCAAGATGAATCTTTGCTAGTTACGATATACTTAGTTAAAATCATAAAAAAACTGTCAAAAAGAAAAAAAAATCACTTCGAAGACTGGAAGCAATTAACATTTGAAGGATTCGCCATGAGGAAAACTCTCCCCACCCCCCTCTTCCTGGAAAATACTTCCTCCCCCCCCCCCCCCCCCCCTTTCTTTCCTCATGCAACTTTACCTCCCTTTCTCGGTCTCTCCTCCCGACCCCTACACTCCTTTTCTGTCTCCTGCGATATCTGCTTATTAATTGAACACGAAAAGTTCAAAACAAAATTCACAATACAAAAATAACAAGCATGCTTGCACCTGTATTCGCAAACATGCACATGCGCGAGTATGTATGCACAGACAGAGCATAGCGTGTGTACACAAGAACAAAAAAAAAGAGAGGGGGAGCTTGAAGAGAGGCACAGAGGGAGGGAGGGAGGGGAGAGAGAGAGGGGGGCGCTGACAAAGACAGGCAGAGCGACGACCAACCAACAACCGACAGACTGGCAGGCAGAGAGAGAGAGAGAGAGAGAGAGAGAGAGAGAGAGAGAGAGAGAGAGAGAGAGAGAGAGACAGACAGACAGACAGACAGAGACAGCACTGCTGAGACACACACACACACACACACACACACACACACTCACAACACACACACACACAGAGGAAAGAAAAAAAAAAAACGTCCGGTACTCACCATCTCTGGCCTCCACCTCCATCTCCTCCTCCACCTCCTCGTCCTTGCCCATGATGATCTTCGCCCTCTGGAAGAACACATGCATCGTTACGTGTGGCTTTAGACAGGTTTTGTCAGAGAACTAGATCAGTGTCTCGTGTGTGCGTGTGTGTGTGTGTGTGGTATATATATAGGTGTCTGCGGCGGCACTTATCTTTGCCCTCTGGTTTCTGAAAAACATACATTATTTTGATCGGCTTTGTTGGGTTTTTGCTAAGTTACTCGCTCAACGTCATGTGGACACGCCGTTCATTGCTCTCGTCTCCGGAAGAATACAGTGCCCGATCCATCAGGCTTTTTAACAGACGTTGCACGTGACTTAAACCATGTTTCATGTGACACTTGCTGGCTATGGGGGAAAAAATGAACTACTACCGAAAAAATGAACTACTACCGCCCCCCCCCCCCCCCAAAAAAAAAAAAATAATAAAATAAAATAAATAAATAATAAATAAATAAATAAATAAAAATATTGGTACTCCTTCGCGACCTTGACCCTGACATTTCCATTCCACATGGTCACACCCTTAGTTTCAAAACAACCGAAAGCATTTTTCAAACCGGATAGATTAAACGGCCCTGTGTACCGTAACAAATAACGGCCTTGAACTCAAACACAAATAAAGACAGCTCTGTTACCATTCTGCCCCAAACAAAGGATTCATGTTTCAAGTCAGGCACACCGCCTGGAATGGTGGTGGGAGGGGGGGGGGGGGGGGGGGGGGGGGGGGGGGGGGGGGGGGGCTTGGGGGCTTTTTTGGCTTTTTTTGAGAGAGGACAAGATAAGTGGAGGCTGTAAACCTGCAGGAGGGAAATGACGAAATCCATTTGAACCACTTTCGCTTTGGAAGGAACTGGGTGGCAAAAAATGATACGGTTTCACATCACGACCTGAGGATTGTCTATGCTGAAAAAAAAATGCATTATTAATTGCAAATCGCAGCGATTATGCAACCCATGCAAACTGTGAAAATATACTGCACCGTTAGGTATGGCAGTGTTTTTAGGGTTCTCGCCTCTGAACCGCCCTTCCCACCCCTCCCCCCGCGCCATACACAGACATTCATATTTATACAATGTTTCATCTTTTCAATTTGTGAAGTAGCACTTCCGCTACTGCATTTATCCACGTTCATGAAAGAGAGCTATGCACCCTATTTTTACTTGTAATCTAAATATCATCTTGTTCAACACAAATGAGCATAATTGTTGTATATACATCTCAATATCGCAGTTCGAGTTACCGTTCATTTTGTTTCCTTTTATGCGGTGAAGATCGTTTGCCCCTAACCCATACAAACCTAAAGCAGGGGGGGACTGGGGGGGGGGGGGGGGGGGGGGGGGGGGGGGGGGGGGGGGGGGGGGGGGGGGGGGGCTGGGGGGGGGGGGGGACCGCAAAAATAAAACCTTACTCATCGTTCACTCTAGTAACCTGTATTCAACCCATGCTTGCTTCCACCCTCTGAACAGTACACCTCAATCAATCGGTCAGACCTGGGTCGCACGGAAATAGACCCTCATGTTTGTATGCGACGCAGCCACCTCTGCCTTCAGGTCTCGGAAGGCGCGTACGCCTACGTTAGCCGGCCAATTAAGCTAACTAAATCACTCAGGTTAAACTGGGCTTAATTCCTACCTAGGTGTGCCCTCGGGAGTTCCGAAAGCACACATTTAATTGACCTGGGACGGATCGTTTTGCCCTTAATACTTTCCAGACGCGTGCACCGCACGTGCTTACAACCGTTGCAGACGTGCGATTTTCGCACTTTTTTATTTTATTTTACGTGTCCTAATATAAACCTAACAAGCAGTTGTTATATATCAACGGAAAGGGTAAAGTGCGAACTTTGTAATGAGCATAGAATTAAAATATATTTTTGTAAAAATAGCAATGCTTTTGTTACGGAAACAACATAAGTAAAATGTAGGAGAACACAATCTAGTTTACGTTTGTTTGGTTAGTATGACAACAGCAAATGAGGAAGAAAAGGGGCATAAAAACTTCGCTCTTACTTTGAACAGATGCAGAGAAGGCTGAGGTATTCAATATGTGTAATCCAAGTGAATTTTTTTTTTTTTTTAGGCATTTAAAATCATTGCACACAGTACACACTTTTCACTGTTTTTGTTTCAGATGATACGACTTATAAAACTATTAAATACACAGAGCAAATAAAAATGAAGCTCAGATTCTTTTCGAAAAAACGTGTACACCTTTACCCCCTCATTTTCTGAACTACTTTACTGAACCAGTTCTAAAACCACATGTCATTCTCCTTCTGCCCGATATATTGGTGAGGCAGGAAATTCCACACGTGCCTTACAGTGCCAGACGGGTCTCTCTTTGTCGGACTGCTCTAAGGTCACAGCGGTCATCGCTAGTGCATGTAAACTTACCCTCCCAGTGGCTAGAACCCTGTTCTAAATATTTATGGCAGCTGCATCCCCTAGACGGTAGACGAGAGAGCATGGGAATTTTTTTATAGTTGTGCCGTCACGGAGGCACGGCACGTCCAAGCAGTACTGCAGTGCTGCCGTCACCAGTGCACGGCTCGTCGTCGTGAACGGGTCGACAGAGTTGCCGTCACTATCGCACGGCGCGTCGCGAGTTCCCTCCACACCTCGCAGCAAAGCTACGTGCGCAGTAGCGCTAGCAGTCCTCGCCACAACACTGACCTGTCAGACAGCGGGTAGGAGGGAAAACAACACGACTCCTCTCTCCGGTCTCTGACTCGCCCTGACCCACTTTCTGGGACCCAGCGGTAGGTAACTGATGGTGCCAAGATGTGTGACAGCAAGATGTTGATCTATACCACCACTGCCACCACCCCATCCCCCTACCCCCCCCCCCCCCCCCCCCCCACACATATAAACACAAGCACGCGCCCGCGCGCACTCACGCAAGTACACACTCGCGCGCACACACACACACACACACAGTGGACTCCGAGCTCATCGTCCTCTGTGTGTGTGTGTGTGTGTGTGTGTGTGTGTGTGTGTGTGTGTGTGTGTGTGTGTGTGTGCGCGCGCGCGTGTATGTGTGCGTGCGTGCATTGTGAGTATGCCTGTATACGGTGTACGCACGTGTGTGTGTGTGTGTGTGTGGTGTGTGTGTGTGTGTGTGTGTGTGTGTGTGTGTGTGTGTGTGTGTGTGTGTGTGTGTGTGCGCGTGCGCGCGCGCGCGCTACGAATATAGAGCAGTCCATGCTTCTGTTTTCAAGGCAGACTGGTGGTCATCATCATGATGTATTGCCGGTGAGCGGGTTAATGTTCACGTTTTTAACGCGCTCTTCTTCATTCTCATTTCTCGCCCCTATCCTCACCTCAATCCCACCCACCCCTCCTCCTCCCCTCCCTTACCTTTTTCCTCCATAAATCTTTGGCAGGGCAGGTCATGGCCTTAGTGACAGATAAATCAGTGTTAGCCTGCACTTCTTTCTCTCCCCCCCCCCCCCCTCCCGCATCTGTTCAGCACATTACACAATTATGTAGTGCGGGGAAAACAAGCGCAGGCAAACAGTTCCTCTATCATAAAAACAAAGTCTTTGGGGAAAAAAAAAAAAAAAGAGAATAGCGGGGGGGGGGGATGGGGGATGGGTGGGGGAGGGGGGGGGAGAGAGGAAGAGGAGAAAAGAGGAACGGAAATGAGTGCACTAGATTATGAATATCAGATCCTTCACTAGCAGCATGGGGGGGCGGGGGGGGGGGGGGGGGTCTCCTAGCTCGACTTTAAAAACACAAAACCCTAAAATAAAATCAAATGAAATATATACTGCCCAACAAATTCTGTGGCACTCTCGCGTTGTATGGCTTAAAAACTAAAATCCAAAAGCACCCCGCATAAAAATTATGAAAAGAAAGTACTGTACGGGTAATGAGTTGCACACAACTAAAAATCCAGTAAGAGTAATTAATGTAAAGGGGAGGAAGAGGGGCTGGGGTGACAAGGAGCCCATGCTTTAGGATCAGTTTGAGGATACGAGGTATCAACTATAGGAATGATCTCCCGTGCTTTTTAATGGCAAAGGCATTGTCAATCTCACACACACACACACACACACACACACACACACACACACGCACACACACACACACACACACACACACACACGCGCGCGCGCGCGCGCACGCACAGAGAGACAGAAGGGTGGAGAGAGAGGGGGGCGAGAGAGGGTGGAGAGGGGAAAGAGAAAAAGAGGGGGGAGGAGAGAGAGAGAGGGGAAGGAGATAAAAGAGGGGAGGGGAGAGGGGAGAGAGAGAAAGAGAGAGAGAGAGAGAGAAAAGAAGAGAGAGAGAAAGAGAGAGAAGGAGAAAGGGGAGAGAGAGAGAGAAAGAGGGGGGGGGGGAGGAGAGAGAGAGAGAGAGAGAGAGAGAGAGAGCTCGTCGTCACACGGCTAAAGCCTTTTCCTGGAGCTGACGGTCGCAGTTCGAACCAAAAATGGTGGCGCGATTTTCTCTCGGCTTGGGGAGAGGGGGGGGGGGGGGGGGCCTATATCCATCACGGCAGTAAAATAGGCACTTGATTCAGTTTAGGGAATGTTAAAGGCGGCAGAAAAGAAAAGGAAAGGCTGGGCTCCGCCTTCATCATGCCGTGCCCTACCTACGGAGAACAGATGTTCTCTGCTTGTACGGCCTGTCGGCTATGGAAACTTTAACTTTTAAAATCAACCTTTTTTTTTTTTTTTTAAAGATAGATGTAACAGCAGCAGTAGATATAGCAGTCCGTCGCCAGCCGGCGAAGACGATGGTCTGTGTACTCAGCGATGACGATGACAGCGCATGAGACTCCGCAGCTCGAAGCTGGAAGCACACAGGCGCCCACAGGTGACACATCGATGGTCTGAGTTTGGGATCTGAGGAGGACGAGGCCCCCGTGTCATTTGTCCCTTGCAAGCAGCGAGACGCAGTCTTCTGTCCTCTTCGAAGGTGAAGGACCTCCAAGATTACTCTCAAGGGTGTCTCAGTTTGAGTCTTCCCTCTCTGCGTGAGCCTTCCTTGAGCTCACCATATATCAGCTGATATAACATAGATATAACACTGAAACAAAATAAATAGGGGGTGGGAAAGCAAGCGCGCGCAAGCCATTCCTCCGTCATTGGGACGAGCTTGACCAAACTCCGCGCCAACAACCTCCCACCAAAATTTCATGGATGCCTTCTCGCGTCACACTCCCCACCTTTCCACTAAGTTTCAACTCAACTCTGGTCAGCGGATTGGGCGTATAAAACTCGTGATCTTTCGTGCTGAGCGATCCCAGAGCCACCGTTTTCTCCGTGTCCGCGCCAACACTGAGTAGCTTTGTCCGGGGGTAAGGTAAGGTAAGGTTGCTTACAGCCCAGCCGACCGCAATGGGCCATATTAGGGCAGTCACCGCGTTGACGTCAAGTATAAAAAAAAAAAAAAAAAAAAAACATTTCCATGAGCCTTTAGAATATACCGTCTAAAAACACACAGGAAATTTTGTGGAGTTTTTCTTCTGTAAATTCCTAGATCACATGAAAAATGCTGATCTCCTCGTCCTGGGGTCCCATATAGTGTTTTTCTTTACATTTTATTCTATTTTATTTTGTTTTATTTTTGACCAATTTTGGTTAAAAGTGGCTTCAATGCTTTTTTCCCTTTTCTTTTCCGTAGTTTTATAGACAAGCCATCTATGGGACATGGATGGAAATCTCCACACCCTTGGCAGTAGTAACAAAAGCAAAACTAGGCACGTGCAAACACTTAACTGAACATTACAGCATTCAGGTCAAGGTGCCAACGCTTCAGAAAACGATAGGAACAACAACAACAAAGACAAGATTTAAAAGGAAAGAAACGAAAGATAAACGGGGAGAAAAGATAAAATGTCACACAAAACAGTATTAAAAAAAAAAAAAAAAAAAAAAAAAATTCACTCCGTGTGCCCAATCCCAAAACCATATCAAAGAAAAAGAAATAGACTCAAGCATATATCTAAACGCGTTTGCGTGCGCACACACACACACACACACACACACACACACACACACATTAACACGCATGCACGCTCACACACGGCCAGAATTAGGGGGAAGACATGAATGTTCAAATACCTGCGCAAACAGTGGATACGGGCTACTTCCGGAGACTGAAGCGAAGGCCTAGTCTGTCTCCGTCTCCCTGCCCACAGCCAATGATAAACGAGGGCCCCAATCGTCTCCGACACCCCGGTGATGCACTCACGAGTCGCCGCCGACTACCACGTGCAGATCAAACCCACCGTGCACGGTGCGAGGTAAACAAGACAGGGCCACGCACGCACCAAATTCCACCACAGTGGGAGAGCCGCAAACTGTTAGCACGTGCTGAGCAAACGCCGCACAACCGACATTAAGGCCGTTGTCTTCGGGTATGCACGCTGTAGACTGTCTTCCGAATCTGGCGGGACAGTAGGCCTGGAATTACCTGACTCGTCAGTCACTGCTCTCTAAGTTAGGGGGCAGGTGTTTTGTTCGAGTCATCCGATTTCTCTACTGGCAGAGCGCGTTGAAAATTCCATGTACACCTCTGATTTTTCAACACGTAATGTGAATTTACTACGCAGTTACTTCTCTGTAATACAGTGGTGAACTTTTGACTTAACTACAGGAGACGATCTCAAGTCTTCGGTTTCAGCACATGAACATCAGAGATAGTAAATGTTCATCTTCATTGCCAGTTCTACAGACGCCGATATTTCATTAATGTCCTTGCGGGTTATTAAAAGTAGGCCTATTCTGTGCTGCTTGTCACTGGTTTCTGAAGTCCACAATATGCTGACGAGATTTGATAAAGGTTTTTCGCTCCTCAGTTCCAGACCTAATATAACACAAGCTCACAACAGGTGATGTTACGTTCGGCTGCTAACCTACAACAAAATCGATGCCAAGGCGCGCGATCTTGCCACGCCGCGCTGTCAAGTCAAACCCTCCAAACAGCATCATAAAAAAACTGTTAGACGGCGGCAGACGGATGGCGTAGAGAGGAAGAAACAGGAAAGACCTTGCCAGCTGGAGTTTTCCTCGCTGGCACTCTGAAGCTCTGGAGGTTCCCTCCACGCACGGATCTTCGAAGTCGCCCACGTGAAGAAGTCTTTTCCTCCGTTTTTAGGTAAGCCGTCTTAACGACGCTGCGTTCCAGGCGAAATATTGCATCAGACTTGCTCGCGGCTGCTCCGGTGTGGCCGAGCCGCGTGGCTAGCGATGCTGTCGTCGTCCTTTGCCCGTCGGCAGCGAGTGGCAGTCTCCGCTTTCCTCCCCGTGTCCGTGACGTGACAGTGACACGGAGTGAATGCAGCAGCTCTGCCCCTCCTTCTCCAGCTGACGGGTCTGAAAGCAAAGACACACAGCACAGGACGATCAGGTCATACACCCTCAGCTTCGCCCTGCTCGATACCTGTTCTGATCGGTCATATAGGTGTTTTTTTTTTTTTTTTTTTTTTTTTTTTAACTGTTTGCTGCTTGGTCGTTTACTTTGTTATTGCTGACACTTGTCATTTTCTTTCAGGGGAGCAATGACTCGTTGGAATGGTTCTTTGCCAGCGTATGGGGCGGATATTTGTATTTATGACCACTACGTACATTCAGGGTGTGAGCTTATATTCACGAACATTTTCTTACAATAACCTTCCCTCCCTCCCTCTCTCTCTCTCTCTCTCTCTCTCTCTCTCTCTCTCTCTCTCTCTCTCGCTCGCTCGCTCTGCATGTGCACGCGCGCGAGTGTGTGTGTGTGTGTGTGTGCGCGCGCGCGCGCATATCCACGTGTGGTCGCGAAACGAATGTGTGTGTGGGACCTGCCACTAAACTCAAGAGGGAAAGAAAAATAGTGCATAAACGCCTGCGTGCGTCCACGCACATACGCGCGCGCGCGCTTGAAACGCAAAGGCAGACAGGGGATCAGAGACAGAGGGAGAGAGAGAGAGAGAGAGAGAGAGAGAGAGAGAGAGAGAGAGAGAGAGAAACGTAAGCCTGTAGATGTGACTGAATATTAGAGTGTCTGCGATGAGTGTGTGTGTGTGTGTGTGTGTGTGTGTGTGCGCGCGCGCGCGCACGCGCGCGTGCGTGTGTGTATGGGAGAATTGGTCGGGGTTGGGGGATGCGTACGTCAGTGCCCGACTTTGTACGGCTCTTCATGGGCGTGTAAAAGGTTAGGTTGGGGCGCTCATGTGTGCCTCCAACAGTGTCGGAGAAAATTCTAAGCCTTGATATACACATCAAAATGATCTTCAAACCATCAGGAGCTTTAGACCGAAGGCGGGACGATGGTTCCGGTTTACCAACCTGTCACTTTACATCGTTAGATGAAAAATGGTGACGACGATCGCGATTGCAGCTTCATCTAAAGATACGAACGTGCAAGTGGACTCTCAAACACAAGCGTGCACATGAACGTATATTCATCCACCCAAATGGTTCCCTTCCCCCTACTCCCAACCAGCCCCTTTCTACACACACACACACACACACACACACGTACGTATGCGCGTGCGCACACACACATACAAGCGCGCACACACACACGCGTACACACACGCGCAAGCGTGCGTGCGCAAACACACACACACACACACACACACACACACACACACACACACCCAGAGATGCGGAAAAGCCTGAAGGATGAAAAAGAACAAGAGGACAGTATAAATAATGCTTTCCGAACTCACTCCCAATCCAACCGACATACCCTAACCCCCCCCCCCCCCCCCCCCCCCCCCCCCCCCAACTCAGTGACCTCCACGTCCCACAGTGGAAGCACGGTTGCAACTGTCCATTTCCCTCCGTCGTTTCCCTCAAACACTCCAGTATTTGTATCCAAAAACTGCCTGAGTCTACCATTGGTAAGTCATCATATCGTTGAGAATCGTCAGTTACTTCACATCGTTCTAATTCACGTGTGTGTCCCACCTTAACAGCTGCTTCGGTTTTTAAGCTGTTTTGTGGTACACGGCCTGTCATGTTCTCGTGACGACATCACACAATCTTAATCACTACTTAATACGTCCAGGTCGCTGTCCAGAATCAGGCTTTCCTAGACCAGTGTCACTGACTGTCAATGCGCCGCGATGTCTCCATTTCGTGTGTCTACTGCAGGCTTAGTATGGAAGTGAGGCTGGCCATCACAATGGACGCTCACATCACATCACAGTCAGCTTTACCATGTCCAGTTTCAGCAGCGATATAGAGTGGGTTGGGTGGCATTGATTAAAAAACGGACGAGACGGGGAAGAGAAACAATGACTTGCTTTTTCTTGTATGTCTCCATGTCTCTGCTCTGCGCTCGTCTCTGTTCACTCGTGATGGGCATTTCCGCCGAAATACAGACCTACCTTGGATTTCTGTGGCAAGGGGTTGGTCGGAAGTCTTTGTAAATCTCAATACGGCACAGCGTTTTCCCTTCCGCCTTCGATTTTGTACGATGACGGTGTCATTTTCTTTAACACTGAGTGCGAAATGTTCTCTAGAGCCTATGGGAGACCATCAACTGGCATGGCTGGACATTAACTTTAATTAAACAAAATTTGGGAAGCGTTGTTGAAGACAGAGAGAGAGAGAGAGAGAGAGAGAGTGTGTGTGTGTGTGAATGTGTGCGCGCGCGCGCCATGCGCTGTCCTAGAAGAGTGTCCCGAATTGTACATGAAGACGTATGACATAAAGTTACACAAGACACGGGATATCCTAGGCGGCGTTTCTACAGCGAGAGAGCAGCTAGGTGCACGCACTGAAGCAAGCGTAAGCGAGGGCGCTCAAAGGAACGACAAAGATAGGGTGCTAGGAGCAAACTAATTTCACTGGCTCCATTCGGGACTCATGACTCTAGAGGCCGACTTGATGCA
>JADBJO010005091.1:30000-32500 GCA_016801955.1 Conus betulinus | reverse complement strand
AACCTAGACGATCAGGGTGTTCTGACGGACAACACAAACGTGAGTTCACTCAAAAACTTAACAACAATCATCGAAACACTCTGTGAAAAGATTGATACGTTAGAGAAGAAACTGTCAGATGCCAGAGTGATATGATAGGAAATTTGAGAGAGACCGGTTTCGAAACTCCGTGATGACAACGGTAGCAACCAAGCAAGTACTCTCGCTGACGCTTTGAAATCGTCTCCGGCGGGGTCGGCCGATCCAGGGGCATCGAATGCTTCAGCCTTGGATTTGGCCCGAATGTAAACAGGGGCAGAACAAAAATGGAAAAGAACTCTTCAAAGATCTGAAATCACGTCAGGTCAGCTGGTTGCAAATCTCATAGTCATGACGTCAACACATCGCATTCACAACAGCTTTTCCAAAAGTTCTCTCTTTCCCCGTGACTCTACAATGTCCAGGATCGATGCTCGGCGTTTGGGAGATTCATACGGCATTCGCATCTCATCTAAGGAGGTTTACAAGATTTCAGAATGTAAAGAACAGCTTCAAAGTGTCGCCGCAGATGACCATTACCACTGTGTCGTTCTTCACTCTGGTATCAACGACATCAAAGGTACAGATCCCCGAGTGGCTTCCAAAGAACTGATCAGTACTTCTTCAACAGATCAAAAATCAATTTCCAAAGACCAAAGTTGTGGTGAGTAGGACTGACCCTGTTAAAGACAAGACTCTTGAATGTAGACGGGAAATGTTCAACGCATGTCTACTTTTCTGACTTACCACAAAACAATGTATCGATCCTCTCACGTGAAAACTTTCCAGCCCGGAACAAAACCTTCATGAGAGATCCCATCCACCCCATCCAACAAAGGCATACAGTAAATTTGGGGCAAGAAATTTGGGGCGACATGTCCACCGGCTCTTTTGGGAACGACCCACCAGAAAATCCTTCCCGACGAAGGCATGGGGACGAGAGGCACGAGACAAACTCTTCAAATGGTACCATAATCAGTACGAGTTCCCTGTCGACTACCAGTACTGCAGATCTCACGCTCCCTGGCAGCTCCATCAGCATCAGTGGAATTTACAAAGATTCTAAAACCGGTTTGGTGACAATATATAAGTTAGAACATTTGAGTTACTTTTCAACATGAAGCCAGATGATGACCGTCTTTCTATATTCCAGTGGAAACTGTACATCTGTGTAAAAAAAAAAAAAAAACTTATTTCAGTTTGAAACCACATTTTTCAAGTTATTATGACATTCTTGCTTTATAGTCTTTAAACGTTGAGCCAAACAAACTTCCAAAACTCAGAAACCTTTACTATCCACCCCTATACAGTTGTAAAAAAAAATACTAACAAGGTTCAAACTGCTATTTACATAAGAACTGGCGTAAATTACACTCCGTATAATGCATTAGATATCCCCAATAATACCAAAGAGCTTTTTTTTTTCTGCTGCCGCATTTATTAAGACTAATGAGGAATTGTAACCCTCTGTATATTATCCAAACGGCCAAACTGCTGATGGTTCAGATTGGATAAAACATCTTTCCTGGACTAACAAAAAGTTATTAGCTTAGAAGACTTCAATGCGCATGCTCCGTTTTGGGAACCTGGTTGTTCTCAAACAACTTGTAATCGTCTAGTTGAAAAAAATAGTGGATTCTGGCTTAGTCCTGTTAAATGATGGCAGCTTTACCAGAGTACCGGATGTGTCTACTCATGGACCCACTGCTATTGATTTGACTTTGGCATCATCAGATTTAGCAGTTAATGCATGCTGGTTAACAGGTGAAGATACCTTGGGGAGTGAAATATTTTCCTATCATTTTACAATTGAATGAAAAGGTTATTGGTGAAAATAAGGATACTGATGATATAATTCCAAAATTTTCTTACAACAAAGCTGAGTGGGTTGCCTATCAGTCCTCGTTGTTAATAATGGATCACAACAATACAGAGCATGATGATACTGATATGTTTTACGACAATCTGAGCCACGCTACTTTATTAGCAGCTGAAAAATCGATTCCTAAGCGTAGTAATAATGTAAATGAAATTAAATACTCTGGTAATGGATGGTGGAATGAAGAATGTGCAGAAGCAGTGTCTCTGAAGAAAGCAGCTTATAAAATATGGCTAAGGGACCGAGGAGATGAAAATTTCATAGAAATGATACATGCAAAAAAAAAAAAAAAAAAAAAAAAAAAAAAAAAAAAAAAACTCCAACAGGGTGATTGCCAAAGCCAAACGGGTCTATTTTTCCAGATTTTGTTTATCTGAAATTTCGGATTCAAAAGATATACGGTGTGGAAAAAAGTCAAAGAAATGAAGAATAGATTTAATCTGCCATCATTTCCATTAAACTAGAAAACAATGTTTTACCAACATCCATGGACAAAGCAGAGGCGTTTGTAAAAAGGTATTCTCGGAAATGAATTTGTCGTCTAATCTAAGTTCAGACATCCAGTGTTACAGAGAAAAAAAAGAGAGAAAACAATCCATATAC
>JADBJO010005091.1:0-12500 GCA_016801955.1 Conus betulinus | reverse complement strand
AATTCCCCACCAGTAAGCATCAGCATCCCCCCCCCCCCTCCTCCTCCTCCTCCTTATAACCTCTTCGTCCTCTTCTATGTCCATCTGTTGCCACTTTGCCACACACACACACACACACACACGCACGCACCCACACGCACACACACACACACCACACGCACGCACGCACGCACGCACACACACACACACACGACATCCACACACACACACACGCACGCACGCACGCACACACCACACACACACACACACACACCACACACACACACAACACACACACACACACACACACACACACACACACACACATGTACACACACACACACTGACATCCATACACACACACACACACACACACACACACACACACACACACACCCACACACACACCACACACAAACACACCTCGCCCCAGCCTCGCCAACATGACTTTCAAACCCTCATCCCTCAGACTGACTCGCATCAACAGGCATCGTTGTTGTTGCTGAATCGATCCACACAATCTCCTCCTCAGGAGGCGCAGCACATATAAAATCTACCCACCCAGCCTGCTCGCTATGGTTCGCTGCCGCGGTTATTGACCTGAACTGTGAAGGTCTATGTACTCTTCCCCACTGGGTCAGACGCCGACTGAACGAAGCAGTGCGCTGAAAAGACTCTCTCTGTCTCTGTCTTTCTGTTTCTGTGTATGTCTGTCAATACTTAATTAGCGCCTTAAAGAAATTGCTGACACACCAAACGCAAAACAATCTCCGCTTAACCCGCCACGCAGCAGGACGCATTGCACCCTCCCTCCAAGCGATCGTTTCTCTCTCCTCTCCTCCTCTCCCGCTCTCCTGTTGTTCCCGTCCCAATACTTACCTGTGCCGTTAAAGAAATAAAAATCACACCCAGTCAAACAGCTCACAGCACCACAACAGCACGACACACAGACACACCACACACACAGCCACACACACATCGTCTGCTGCAATTGCACGCACAGTGTTACTCGTCTCTCTCCTCTCCTCTCTCCTCGGGTCTCTCTGACTATTTTTCAAGATAACGTAGTACCTTAAAGACAACAAATCGCTCACACACACACAGACGCACACGTCGCACGCACGCGCACACACAACAGCCACACACCACACACACACCACACACACCCACACCACACACACACCCACATCTCCGCTCAATGGACACAGGCAACGTGGTTTGGATGCCCAGACCATGGGTGGCAAACAGATCGCAGAGATGCGGTGATCGCTGTATTATCTTTTTTTTGTTTTTGCAATGACCTAGTTCGCGACCTCGTTTTTCGCCCACAAGTAGTGGACGGGCGATGTTATCCGAGCATGGGTGTTGTCTTCCGCTGTAGAGAGTAGTGCCGGTAACTTTGCCTCCGACCGGGGAGAAGGGTTTGTGGTCCAAGTGGTGTCAAGCGGGGCGGGAGCTGAGTCACCGGAGAGTCTTTGTCACCGGTCCGGGTGGTAATTTGCTGATAGTGTGTAAATATGTTCTATTTTAGGGGGTAGTGTTTTGGTTTTATGGGTTAGGCCGTAGCGCCTATTGCTTTACCAAGATTGGGGTGTAGGCTGGTAAATTGGCGTTTTCGGTTTACATTAGGTTGAAATGAAAACTTCTTATTTGTTTCCTCTCTTACTCACATAGCAGCCAGAGAAACATGGGTATACTCTACACACCATGGTAGACGCTGCCGCCCTCGGCATCAATCCAGTCTTCAGTCGTTTCCCGGTCATCGCTGTCAGGTATCGTGTTTTCACCGCAAGGCCTGCATTTCCGCGCAATAGTTTCCGTTCCGGGATTTCTCCCGCAGCAACGCTGCTGTTGTGTATGTGCCCTAGTATACCACCAGACGGCCAACCCTGGACCTTCTCTTCCGAAAAGTGGTGTGGATTTCTATACGTGTGTGTGCAAAGTTGGTGCAGTGCGTAACCAACGAAACCCGACGTTTATTAGTCTCATGACGAAGGAACTATGGAAATTGAGTCAGAAAACCAAGTTAATTCTGAGGAAAAAAAACCCCTCTGCACCGAAACGGCCCGGCGGAGATTCGGAACCTCGCCAACCACAGATCACCAAGATTTAGAGTCCGGCGCTCTACCAAAACTGAGCTAGTCCGGGTCCCCAGGGTGAGGCCATTCGGTTTCAAGCTTGGTTGTTGTGTCTTCTGAGCCTAATCATTTTGACTCATAGCCCCCTTGCGACGTGCATCATGCTGTTGGTCTCTGCTGTTTGTGTTGCGCTGTGAGCATACCTCTATATTTGGAAATGGGCAGTTCCCATTTTCCTGGATTATGTCGACGGTCCCCGAACACGTTCTGATAAACAGACAAAAGAATCCGAATACGAACACGATGTTTCTTGAGAAAAATTTACCGGAAAGGTTTTTTTTTTTTTACACCATGCCCCCATGAAAAATTAAGGAAGAAAGAAAACAAAACGTTCCACCTCAGAACAAACAACGCCCAGCCCAAAACAACAAAAAACCTTAACACTCCTCACTCAAAATAACCAGGAAAGGGATAGCAAGATGCAAGACCGCGTGACGCATAGCCCGACCCACCCCCACCCCACCCTCATACCCAACACACCCATCCACACACACACACACACCCACATCACCACACACACACACACACAACACACACACCGCACATCACGCGCGGGCGCGCGCTAGCGCGCATTCGACACATTTCATTCCGACATACTCATAGGACTAAAAAAGACACAACTAAGACAGACGCACCGACAACAGACAGGCACAGACAGACAGACAGAGACAGAGAGTAGAGACCGGGTTGAGTTATAAAAGCGTGCGGTTTATCAGTCAGCATATTATCACACTGACCATATTATACAAAACAGAAGAAAAAAAGGTTAACATGTTTCTTAATTCCATGCCTGCCTTGGGTTCAGCCCTCTTTAGAGATACTGAACTTCTTCAATGTTTTCTGGAATGTTCAAGTGAATTTCATTCCGGACAAAAAAAAACATTTTCGCCACCCAACAGTGAGCGATGGCTAGGAGCAACAGTTTCCTATGCGGATCATGCCTGGGCGGGGGGGAGGCTAAACCATAAAAAAAAACATACTTTGACCTCGATCATGCTGTAACTGCAAATCTGTCCGCGACATAGATATAGTATGGGCGCAAGTATTATCCATACTTCTAGGACATAAAGCTACCTATGCTTGGACACATTTGAGTTTAATGCAGCGGAGCGGAAGTGTTCAAAAGTTGCTTTATAAGACAACTAGAACTTGGAGGCTACATCTTGTATACGTTCTGCGACTGTTGGAAAGGGGTTCCCTAGCTGGATAAGCAAATGAATCAACTACTCATTTGAACAGTAACGTGGAAAAATAATTTCCCAGTCCTGGACTCTATCCGCAAAAAAAAAAAAAACAAAAAAGAAGGTATATATATATTTTACGTTCTGTTTGAGTTGAAATATTTTCATTTTTTTTTTCAGCCTTTAACCGAGATAGATTAGGGTGTCAGTGATGAAACCCAGTGAGACAGATATCAGCCTGCTTTAAATGTTATCATAGACCTCAGTTCCGTTCGCCCCCCATACCGGTACTCCCACGGCGTTGACTGTCAATGTCGCAGTCGCTGAGCAACCCACCATCGGAAGACTTGCACTGCTGCCAAAGGAGAATAGAAATCACTTCCGTGGTGAGACAGGAGATCTTAGCATCTGCACACACCATAGGCATGGCACCACCAACAGAACCCACGTATTGACGAACAATAACTCTAAGTCGCAGGTCAGCCAGGGGGATTGAGCGTACCCTCTGGAGAGTAACGAGAACGCCGCCACCGTTCTTCCACCGACTGTCTCGCCATGACTTGCTTTATACTGACAACGACTGGCCACCAAGGACCTTCTTAATACTGGCAACGCTGTCTCCCATGAACTGCTTGATACTGACAACGGACTGTCACCATTAGAACGAGCTGGAATACTGACCAATCGACTTTACCATTGACCGATTAACTGACTGATACTGGCGAAAACGACTGTCACCATAACACTGACTGTACTAAAAAGAAATAGCAAAACGACGGTCCTCTATGAACTGACTGATACTGGCAACGACTGTCCACCATGAACGTGACTGATAACTGGCAACGGACTGTCTCTATGATGCTCTGACAACTAGACTGACTACTGACACTGGCACTTTGTCACCATGACTGTACTTGAATACTGGCAACGACTGTCCACCATGAACTGCCTGACTACTTGCAAACGACTGTCATCATGAACTGAGACTGATACTGCAACGACTGTCACCATTACGACTGATACTGTCAAGCGACCTTCATCACCATGACTGACTGATAAATGCAACAGACTGTCACCATGATCCTGCTTGATACTGGCAACGACTGTCACCATGAACTGGACTGAGTACTGGAACAAAGCACCAACTGACTGTCATGACCATGACTGGTCTTGATACTGCAAGCCTCAAGTACTGTCACCATGACTGACTCGATACTGGCAACGACTGTCACAGGCCTGCGTGATACTGGCACAACCTGTCACCATGGAACTGACTGATCACTGGCAATGACTGGACGATGAAACTGGCTGTCCTCGCACCGTCACTGTCACACACAGCCCCAGCCGATACTGATACTGGGCAACGACTGTCACCGAATGAGCAGTACAAGACAGATACGGGAAATCCACACACCTCGACATGCCAAAAAAGGCTCAAAGGAGCGAACATACTACAGTGACCTGACATACACACTGAAGACGCAAGACAGGTCCACCCTGACGAGTCGTCTGGCCAGCAGACACGGCACTTTTTTAAAGGCATCTCTCTTCTCCCATTTGCGGACAATACTTGCAACGGAGATTGCCCTTTCCACTAACCCCCCCAAGGAGGTCTTCCAAAACACCCCCCCACACACACACACACACACACACATACAAACCCACACACACACACGCACACACACACACCACACACACACTAACCACTCACAAGTTCTTCTTCGTTCGCTTTTTTGTTTCGACGTTTTTTTTTTTTTTTTTTTGTTTATTTTTTTTTATTTTTTTAGATTCAAGACTCGAGGGTCCAGGGACGGGCTACTTAAGCTTTCAGATACACAAATGATACAAAGAAAAAAAAAGGCCTCGGAGAGACAAAATGCCAGAAGACCTCTGCAGTTAGAGACAATTTCCTGCTACAAATAATGAAGAAGAAACAAATGTAATCAAATGGACATCCTGATCCAATCATTCCCTAGGAACAGGACCATCCCGTACAACGGAGCACTTTGACACCCCAACACGGAGAAATGGCGCCCCACGTAGATTGACCACGATTGCATACTGGACCCCACGAGCTAACTGCATTGTCTGCTTGCGGTGTTGACTTTGTCTTTTTTGTCCTTTCTTTCTTTCTTTCATTCTAACTGACCTTCCTTTGGTTTCCTTACTTCCTTTCTTGTCCCGTTTTCGTTCTGTAACCTTTGTTTTTTTCTCCTGCTGTAAGTTGGCCACCACAATTTTTTCTTTTTTATTTTTTTGCTTTTTGCTTTTTTTTTTTATCTGAAAACGCACTACACTCAAATAAAAGGTTCTGCCTGTCCTCTAGAGTCATTAGCTAAGGGTCGCTCACGGACTCAAGAACATCATCAAGCAATAAGCGCGCCCCAAAGCCTGATTGTCATTTACGTCAATGCAACGTAGGCTGAATCGAGGGAGCTTTATGAGCTGCTGCTGGTTTATCCTTAAATAAAAAAAAGGGAGTTGGGAGGAAATGGGTGAGGATGGAAGCAGAGGGGGGCTGAAGGAAGTTGTCGCGGGGGAAGAGGATGGGTGGCATAAGGCGTAGGCCCGGACAAGAGGGACGGAATGGGAAGCGAGGGAATAAGAGAGTGGAGTAGAGGGAAGCGGGGATGGTTGGGAAGAGAGTAAAATAAACTGTGAATTGCGGGTGGGATTATTCTTATGGCCTTTTCTTGCCATTTGGGTAACTGGCTTGTGAGATGATGAAAAATGTGTTCAATGTCATGTTTTAAATCCGGACTCTAGTTAGACAAAGCCCACCCACCTATTATGTATATACCCCCCCATTTATCTTTGAGTTTGTGCATCCACAGAGGTGGCCCATCCACCCCCAAACTCCCGCACACCCCCCCAATGAGAATAGTTCACAAGGAATGTTCGACTAACTTGCCTAAGTTGCCCGATGGAGATACCCTATCATTGAGGACATCATCAGTCTCTCTCTCACCTCAGAAAAAAGTTCTCTCTGACTCTCGATCAGATCTCAAGTCTCGCTCTCTTCTCTCCAAGGGACAATCTCTCTCTCTTGATCGGATCCTTCTCCTCACGTCCTCTCGTCTCATCTCACTCCACACATACCACACATCACACACACACACACACACACTAGCAGCTCCATTCACACACACACCACACACCACAATCACACACACACCCAAAACACAAACACACCAAACATCACACACCACACACAACACACCAACACCACACTACACACACCACACACACCACAACACACATATCGACACACACACACACCCCAAGCACACGCTGTGGGTCGTCACGCATCATGTACAACATCATTGTCGTGTTTGTCTGTGACCGTCAGTAACGTAAGTGGGTGTGTATTGTGCAGTGTGTGTGGTGTGTGTGTGTGTGTGTGTGTGTATGTATGGCGGTCGATGTGTGCCGTTCGATATGTAAATATGGTGTGTGTTGTGTGCCCGTACGCCACTTGATTTTTTTGTATGTTTGTTGTTGTGTCCTGTTTTGCTATGTATGGATAAGCTAGTGTTGTTGTTGTTGTTGTGTTCCTCCTACGCATTTTTAATCAGGTAATATAAGAGTTTACATAAGTGCGCGGCACTTGAATTTTCTTGATCACTGCTTTTAAATGCCTATTTGCCTTCAATCGATCTTACGTTTTGATCTGAGTCTGAAATGATACTCGTCCTAATGTCTGTATCCTCCCATGAAGAGGAAGGAGGAGGAGGAGGAGGAGGAGGAGGAGGAGAAGGAAAGAAGAAGGAGAAGAAGAAGGAAGGAGGAGGAGGAGGATGAGGAGGAGGAGAGAGGAGTGTGGATGTCTGAGGAGGCGGAGCGAGAAGAGAGAAGAAAGAAGAGAAGATGAAGCAGGATGATGGGTGATGATGAGTTGATGATGATGCGATGATGACGACGACTGATGACGACGGACGGAGACAAAGACGAGAGGAAGACGACCGACGGATAATGAGAATAATATAGTAATGATACGTAATGAGATATGCTAATAATTAGTAATAATAACATATTGATAATGATAATAATATACAAGAAGAAGAAGAAGAAAAAAAAGTTGAGTTGAAGAAGAGTCTAGAGGAAGTCGCATGATGAGATGTTGATGATGACGCCGACGACGAAACGACGATAATTATAATAATAATAATGATGATAATATGAAAATAATGAATAAATAATAGTAATTAACGGACATGATAATGAGATAATAGAGCAATATAACAACAATAATAACATAATTCAATCCATCATCATCACATCATAACAGTAATAATAATTAATAATAATAGCATATAACAATAATGAAAAACGGAGGAACAAATAATGAGAATAATAAATACAGTGAGACACACGAATATAATGAAGAAAAGAAAATGAAGATATGAAGATGAAAATAAAATATAATACTACAGTAAAGTGACTGTACGACACATAATGAATAGTTTTATTTTTCAAAAACCAAAACACAAGACCTTGTTTGGTTTTCACTCTGGAGTATGACAAAATCGTCCCATTGAAGTCAGGCGCCAAAATTGGCATGCCGCCAAAGCGATGTTTATGTACGGTATAGCTCACCTCAAAGCTCCTTCTCTATCTCTCTCTCAACGGGTTCTCTCTCTCTCTCTTATATCACAACACACACAAAATGGTCCTAGTTCATCACTCAACTATCATCCTTTCGCCCTATTCACAGTGTTATTACCAGTCCAATCCTCATACAACCCTCTGCTCTGCTTCGCCAAATCCTCTCTATCGTACTCGTCCTACGCTTGATCTCCTCCGTCTCTACAGCCACTTATCAGCTTTTAACGCAAAAGTACAGACTGCTGGCGTCAACCTCCACACACACCACAGCAAATGTTCATACACACAAATGGACAGCGCAATTACATCCCACATGGCACGGCCACACACCCACACGAGATACACACACACCACACCAACAGCACACTTACATTCAGAGAGAAGAGCAGCGAGACAGACAAAAGAAGGCTGGCAGGGCAGTTTTTTACGAGCACGTGTCGTTGCAAACCGTTGTGACAAAACCGTGTAACCATTTATGAGGCGGTTTCATCTATATAATTTTTCCAGCAGCCACCCCACTCCAAATAATCCTGGCAAATTAACTAACACCGCCTAAACCCGCCAGCCCACCCCTTTTCTGAGCCAGTCCGTGAACTGTTAACCGTTGTTTAACATGTACGTCAGCAAACCCGTCAAAAATTTTGTTTAGCCCCCTAATACCGTGTGTTGTAAAACCGACCAATGTCACCACCAACAAGACATACAACGCCAAACCGCAGAACCCCTGCACGTGATGTACCCTAAAACAAGCGTTCATCACTAGTCAGCAGCCACCCGCAAGTTGTTGACAAACTGCAGGTGGGAAATCCAAACTAACCTTAAATTCGCAACTGACCCGCGACACCGCCGAGAAAAACGTAGACAAACGAATCACACAAAGCAAACTCACACGACGTCACGTGTTTCGACCTCTCAGGTCTTCTTCAGGCAATTAGACACGCAACACTCGGGACAAAGAAAATGATTTGAACGAGCAATCAGTAGTTCAGAAACTGTCAACGAATCCACAAAGTGCCAAGGTGCAGCATATGCATAAGACAAGCGGAAGTGTAAATTAGTGCACTTGAGCATGAGTAAGCTTTAGTGATAAGTGTCTGAGTGTTATGGTGTTTGCGGTGTCATTCTGATTTTTTTACAGACAGAGGGCACCATTATGGCGGAGTCCGTGCAAAACAATCATCAAAGCAGCGCTTGCAGTACATATACGAGCCTGTGGTATGTCGGGCCCAGGTCATTAACGTGCACTTCAATGGGCCGAAACGTTTGTCGTTTTTGTTTGTTTGTTTGTTGTTTGCCGTTTGGTATTTCTCTTTCAATGGAAACACTGAAAGAAGATTTGTGTGTGCGCTGCCATGAACGCAACGAGGATTTCAGTTATGTATGCACGGGACGCAATATTTTTTTTTTTTTTTGTATTTTTTTTTTTTGTTTTGTGCTTAACGCTGTTTGTTGTACGTGTGTGTGTGTGTGTGTGTGTTTGTTTGTGTGTTTGTGTGTGTTGTGTGTGTGTGTGTGATAGAAGGAGAGAGGAGAGCGAGCGGTCTCACTCATTTATGTGCTTGTACTTTTTGAGCAGAAGGACCCCCCGTGTGTGTGTGTGTGTGTGTGTGTGTGTGGTGTGTGGTGTGTGTTGTGTTGTGTGTGTGTCGTGTGTGCGCGCGCTGGCGCGCGGCATATAGCCGTGGATAAGATATAATATTAGATATTATAGGTAGATGCCGTATGGTGTGTGGTAGGGATGGTAATTGTGTTGTGTGTGTGTGGTGTGTGTGAAAAAACAAGAAGGTGTGGCGTGTGGATGTGCGTAATCTGTGTGTTGTATGTCGCTAGAAGTACAGTCGCCCAGTATGAGGAAGAAGAGAGAAAAAGTCAGTATAGAATGATTAATTCCATGTTCTTCTACTACGAGATCAGCGACTAAAAAAAATGGTACATAAGGGTTCAATCAGGACGAAGGACGTCGAGTAATAGGGAGGGAAGAGACGTAATTTACAAATATATGTCGTTGGTACTTAAAGAGGGTCGCCAATTTCAATTCTAGGAAATGAAGTATCGTCAATCATTTTTGTGGCAATGTGTCTATCATCTGAAAAATAAACTGACAGTGGTGTTATATATTTATCGTTAGCTTTATTCTTTTTCAATTCGCATAAAAATTGAATAATCGGAATTAGTGTGTGTTATTTGTGTTAAACATGTCAGTACACAACTACAACTAAGAGGTGAAGTCTTGACGCAAAAATGGACTTCAGAGAGAAAAAGGGGAAAAAAAAAAGAAGGGGGGGGTAAGGGAAAAGGGAAAGGAAAAAAGGGAAAATAAAAAAAAAAAGGAAAGGGGAAAAAGGGGGAAGTGTACAAATCAGTTCAGTGTGGCTTGCGTGCGTGCGTGCAGGTGCGATGGGGTGCGGTGCGGTGCGTGCGTAGCGATGCTGTGCGTGCAATGCGTGCTAAAAAGGGATACGATTAGAATTAAGTGTAATGATAGGGGTATATTCTCATGTAAAGGTACTGGGTTTTATGTTGTGTGGATATATGTTAATGTATTGGTGGGTTCTGGGTGTGTGTGTGTGTGTGTGGTGTGGGAACTTTCTGAACTGTTTTCTGAATACAAATCGCCCTAACAACGGTATCTTTCACTTGTTTTAAATCCATTTTGCGATGCAGACGCCACGCTCTGGCGCTAAAATAAGTTGATTTTTGAGTTATTGCTTTTTGTTTATTGTTGGGGATGTACAAAAATCGAGATTGAGCAGGTGGAATCGATGTGCGGATAATATCTTAATTTTTGTTTAAAATTCATGAGCTTCTGAATGATATGATGTTAACTGGCTTAGAAAGGGTTCATGGCAGTTATCACAATATTTATTGGTAGGCGTAATCCGTGAGTCCAAAAATGGTAAACAACGTGGCCACCAGTTCCATTTTCAAAATCGTTCATACAAATACCCAGACCGTGACCTAACGAGGGGGAGGGATGACTGGGGAACCATATCAGGGCCGTATTAAGATTCATAGATCAAGAACAGCAATTTCCCATAACAAAGAGTTCAAACATAACAAACTGAAAGCAAAGTGCAACAGCCAAAACAAACCACAGCACTTCAGTTCATTCAGAGACCATCATAAGGTTGTCTAGAACAAAAGACTACAAAACACATCAACCTATGTGATTAAAGGGAGTATTCTTCCGCCCCAAAATCTTCAATTGACTAGAACTAGGCTGTACGCGTACAGGTAAAGAGTGTAAAGCCAAAGTGATCTGAAAGGGAATTGGTTTTATAAATACATATTGAATGGAGGGAGGAGCAGGCCCCAGGATCAAACTATGCACAGCGCCACGGGAGGAAAAGGAGGCCACAGCCATGCTCAGAACTTGACGAACACGTCGCAAAGAGAAAAAGAATGTTAACATGCAACAGGAGTGGGAATTGGCCGGACCAGAGATCATGACAACCATATGATCTTGTCAAAAATGCCAGGGAGCTGGTATATTCTTATGGGAACAGCCGCAACCGGGCAAAACGATTTCTGTACATGTGGAAACTCGTATAAAAAATAACCAACAATAAGGCTGATCTGGGAACTTGGAAAAATCGGACAGTTCTCCTTGGCATAGGTGCAAGACCTGCATCCTGTGCATGAGGCTGCATCGACGAAGACCAAACGGTGGAATACGCGTTGGGTTTTTTTCGAATTTACTTTGAAAATGAGGTTAAAGACACAGTCTAGGCAGGTTTTCCGGTTCAGAGAGCAGTCTTGATAGCAGTTCAAGGATAGTTTCGCCGTCTTGGACAGATGAAAATGCTGGCCAGACGCTCAACACCCTAGTGAGCATGGAGACCAACAAAAAATGGCACTATCAGGATATGGGGTGGGGGGGGGAAAAAAAAAAAAAAAACAAGAAAAACCAAAATTAGACAAGGTATGTCTGGCCTGCAGCTGCTGTTAAGTTTCTAAACAATTACCCACCACGTCTAAAGAAAAAGAACAAAGGCCTGCTTAATGTAGTGAGACTGTAACAAAGATGAGGTGAATAAATAAACGAAGGAGTCGACCTGTGAATACACAGTAACTCAACTAACACACATTCTCTCCAATGGCCTAACACTATTGTTACTGGTAGAAAACAAAAGAATGTCATTAAAAAAGAATTAATGTCCAAGAACGGTTCTGTAAAGAGAGAAAAAAAGTAAATTTAAAGTTTATCTATGAATTTTATGTAAAAAGAAGTCTTGAAAAAATTTTTTGTTGTGAACATGTTTCGGGGCCTTTCGTTTCAACCAGCCGTCTTTGGGACATGACTGCGCTTTAACATGTTATTTAAGCATCACTTTTTTATTTAAGATACATGAACCAAAAAAAAAAAATCAGTTCTAAATATTTTCGTATGGGGCTACAATCTTAAGAGAAAGTTGATAACATCCATGTCATTGCCCGAAAAAAAAAATCACAGGTGCCAGCATGAAAAAAAAAACCAAGAACCCATTCTAAAACCTAGGATCTATAACCGTATACATTTTCAGAGAAGTGCACAGTTTAACAAAAACAACACACCAAAAACGTTCTGTGGTGACTATGAAGTTACAGGCAGACAGGG
>JADBJO010005090.1:164274-174123 GCA_016801955.1 Conus betulinus | reverse complement strand
CGTTGTGGTTTCCCGCTGAATCTGAAGAAGTTTATACACTTCAGACATGGTTTCTGAAAGAAATTGGGTTCCCTGATCTGACATTACCTTATCTGGAATGCCCGTCCTCGACCATATTTCCACAAGTGCTTCCGCTACCGTCACTGCATCAATCCTCTTGAGGGGCACTGCCTCTGGATAGCGAGTTGCATAATCCACCGTCACAAGCACGTATCGATGCCCTCGATCTGAAGCAGGAATAATAGGTCCAACAAGGTCAACCCCGACCTTGCTGAAAGGCGTTCCAATCAGGGGAACTATTCCCATAGGAACCTTGGTAATTCGCCCCTTGGGAGTAGTCCTTTGACACGCATCACAAGTCCGACAATACTTCCTGACATCTTGAGATATTCCAGGCCAGTAGAAGTCGTGTTGGATTCTTTCCAGTGTACGTCTTGTGCCTAGATGTCCTGCCATAGGAGTATCGTGTCCAAGGCGTAGAACTGTGTTTCGTAACGCTTTAGGCACCACCAACTGTGTTACTGACACATCTCGCGATGCAAAGTGTCTGTGGATCAATCCTTGTCGCACGATGAACGACACTGATCCATTCTTCTTGTCCTTGGGAGGTTTTCCTACCATATTCCGAATGGTGTTGATCGTAGGATCCTTACCCTGAAGACCTCGCACGGTAGCTGGATCCAACGTCACCACATCATGCTGGGACAATGGTTTCAGTAGAGGTTTCAAAGCTTCTTTTTCTCTTTGCGTTTGTGAACGCGTAGTGGCAGCCACAAATACTTCCGGTGGCAACTCGACTGAAATGACACTGGTGCGACCATCCTCAAAACATACCGAGTTCCCAATCAGAAGGGAGTACGCTGGCCGCTGTAATGCCACTGCCCATACCTTTCCTTGAAAGTATGGTGTGGAAATATCCACCAGGACAGTACACCTGTTCACCTTGAAGGAAGATTCGATCCCCGATACCTGACATTCTCTTCCACGTGGTGCCTCAGGCGGTACCAACTTCTCGTCGACGAATATTGTCGTGGCTCCAGTGTCACGAATGGCTTCAATGGCTTTTGCCGCACACCACAGAGGGAAACGTCGGGCAGGATGGTGTAGTGATCTCACTTTCTCCAAATGCCACCTTAGTTTGGGCAAATGTCTTGGTCAACGGGAGTCGCTTAGGACAGTCCTTCACGATGTGGTTGAGGTCACCGCACAAGTAGCACTTCCTAAGTCGTTCTTTCGCATTTCCTTTGGAGAACTTAGCACCACTTTCAGGCTGAGAGGCTTGTCCAGTGTTGGTCTCCTTTGCCTGTTTCCTCGCTTGTCCCTGGTACGCTGGCCTAAAATAACGCCGGGCATCTGCGAAAGCTTCCGCAATCCTGATGGCCTGCTTGAATGACTCTGGTTGGGCCTCTCCTAACTTGCACTGTAAGTCAAGTGAAACAGAGTTCATGAGTTGTTCCAACAGGAAACAATCTTTGACATCCATCTTCGCAGTTTCCAACCAATAGTCTAACACTCTTGACAGTCTGTCTCCGAACTGTTGGAAAGTTTCATCCGCCATTTTCTTCATGGTGCGGAAACTGCCTCCTATATGATTCTGCGGTCATGTGCATCCTCCGGCGCAAAGCAGCCTTCAACTCCTCGTAACTGGTTCTTTGTGGAATGTTGACGAATGCTTCCTTGGCTTTTCCTGTCAAGTTTCCAACGAGGTATAATGCCTTCTGTTCATTATTCAAGTGGAAACTATCTGCCACTGATTCAAAGTGTTCAAGGAAGGTATCAATGGAATCTCCCTCACTGTATACAGGCATGTGTAGCATGGGTGGGGCTAAGTGCAGGTCCACGTTAATCCTGGTTCCCTCGGCACTTTGTGATAATTCTTGAACACCAGGTGATGAAGTGGTTTCCTCCCCTGGAGTAATACCCAACTGCTCTAGCACTTCTGTTCTAAGTTGATTCCTTTCCTCTTCCATCTTTGCTTGGAACTCCTGTTCCCTTTTATCTCTTGCATCTCTTTTCTGCTTTTTCTTGAACCGCCCTCTCTTCTCGCTCTTGTCGCTTTTCTTCCATCTCTTGCTGCCATCGCCTGTTCCTCTCTTCCCTTTCCAACCGTCTTTCTTCCATCTCTATTTTCCATCTATTTTCTTCTCTCTTTTCCCTGGCCTCTTTTTTTTTCTTCCTTTTCCCGTCTTTCCTTGGCTTCCCTTTCTTCCCTCCTTTCCTTCTTCCCTTTTCTCCCTCTCTTCTCTCCATTGCTTTCCCTTTCTTTCTTCTCTCTCAAGTTTCATCACCATGAAAGGATCCATGGTTGGGTATCCCAGAAGTATAAGGCGGAGGAGGTGTAAACCTCTGTAAGTAGTCACTCTGAGAGGGTACTATAGGAGGTTGATGTCTCAAGGCAGAAGGCGGTGGCGCACCACCGTAAGAAGGCCTAATTCCCTGGGGAGTAGATGGCATACACACTGAAGGGGAAGCAATGATGGCTGGTTGAACCTCGCCTGACGAAAAGACGACTTGTGTAGTTGTTCCAATTGTCACCTGCGTAGTAGTAGGGGACGTAGGCATACTTAGTCCCGGCACAATTCCAGTCCCTTTTACCTGGGATCTGGTGAGGGTAACGACTTTCCCCTGTAGCCATAATGAACACACTATATGCTCTGCCACTAATTGATTCAAAACTAAGTAATCAAAAGTGTACACCTTCTCACCGCTAATATAAACTACTAAAGAATGTTTTTTTTCGCTTAACAAATTAAGTTCCACTCTCCTTTGTCAAGAGTATTTGCAAAGATCCCAGCCACCTCAATGCGACCAAATAGGCTAAGTGTCCTAATGAACTGGATCTCTCAACACAAATCAAAACACTAAGCCTCTTGACCTTGTCAGTGAGAACTTCCAAAAAGTAGGGAATTCATATGTCTGCTGCCCACAAAACCAAGTGTTACCTGGCAAAATTCGAAAACAATTCAGTCAACTCCCCGTGACTGATCCTTGCCAACCAGTAACCTTAGGTTCCACGCAATCAAAAATGTTTCCCTGCACCCACTTCAGCTCCAGAAATGTCTAGTCTACAAGCAAAAAGTTTCACTCAACGTGACCAACTGTTTCAACAACGGGAAAGAGAATGACCCAGATTGACATAAAATCAACGGCTGACACCTCAATGTGTCACAAGCCAACGTTGACCCGATTTCCTCCTTCTCTCGACAAATGCTAGTATGCAATGAAGCCCAATCTTCTGAAACTCGCTACACTAGTCGAATCTGAATCTACTAACCCAATGACATCACGGTAAACAACGGACCTCGCAGTAAACAAATAAACGACGGAGCCTGAAGTAAACATATATCATACACAGTAAATGAATAACGGATAACGCAACGCTCAAACGACGGAACGCACGCAAAACTGGAACGGTAAACACGCACGACACGTGTACACATCGGCAGCGCAACTATTCTCTTTTTTTTTTTTTTTTTTTTAATATGACCCCAGCATCAACGTCTACCACTTGCACTGCACTATTAGACTCCGGAAGAAAAGGTCGGCAACACGCACGCACAACACGGTTTTTCCCATGGAACGGGCCCGCAAGTCTGCAAACTTGAGTACCGGGTAATTACTTATAGAGTCTATCGGTAAAGTTTAATGATCTAGGTTTGAATTTCTTCAATAAAAAAAGAAAAAAAAAATCACTTTCGCTCAGCGCAGGGTTGGCACACCACTCACAACTTTATTGTTCACACCAACCTTTCACTCACCTTAATGTTAGGTAATTAGGCTAGGTAAACAATATAAACTGCTTAAGCGAAAGATAAGAATAGAAAATAGCAGAAAAAGAAAGTCGTTATACTGTGCAAAATATCACTTAGCGCAAAGAGCAACAATTCAACAATTTAGTAATAGAAAAGAAAGCAAGAGGATTGGTCACTCCCTAGCACACTGATTTTGCAACAAAAAAATAAAAAGGAAATTCCGCAAGCCTACCTACCTCACCTTGCTAAATCAGTCGCAGGCTTGGGTACTGGCAAATGTGACCTACTTCCTAAGTCAGAACAAACACTGACCTTGAAGACTCTGCACAAGCAAAAAACCTGGTCCAAAAATAACCTCCCCCCTTACTTTGCCCAATACTATTTTAAATAAAATATAAAACTACGGTAATATAACTAACGCGACTAACCGATGGTACAAACGGACAAACACCGGCTCGGATCCGGAATTGAACGCCGACGACCTTGCCAAGTAGCGCAAATCTCCACTGCGGCAAATCCCGATCCGGTAACCGCTCCCGGCTGAAGGGTTCCCTACACTCTAGAACCCCTCCCCAACCAACCTCCCGCTGCACTAACACAAACACCAACGCGCACCTCCGGGAGCGCGGAAGGCAAGTAAGGGTCAAGTGCCGCTCAAATTAGTACTCACTGTCTGTACTACCTGACCTCAATCCCGGACGAGCCCCCATATCTGTCAAGGGTAAAAGACCCTGTCAGGGGAATGAGGCAGGGACAGAGACAGAAAGAGCATAGAGAGACAACACTAAACCACTCACTACCTCCAGACCACTCCAGGAAGTACGAAACAAACAATATTTATTAAATCTTAAATATACAAATTTACCCAACATATCAAGCATCCCAATCACTCACACATACATTCCATTTATGGAATGGGGCACCTATCAAAGAAGAGGGAGGAAAGACAGGAAAAAGAATAACTACAAAAAAAAAAAAAAACAAAGAAGAGTGCAGATCCTATCAGGAGCTAACTATCGCTAAGGGACAAAATAACCCGATAGAGGGGAGCCCTAAAAAAAAAAAACACCACCACCGGATCCCACTGCCACCCAACCTATCACCAACTAAAGCTACCCCCAACAAATAGAAGAGGAAGGGGGGAGAAACAAACTAATACAACAAACAGGGCATAACATATACATTAGATCACACACTAGCGCACGCACACAAATCCACAGCCCATACACCACACACACTTGCCACATAACTGAGTTGTTGACGACTGTCCCGCTGACTGGATCTCTGGAGCAAGACTGGCTGTTGTTCTCTCACTGGCGTCTAGAAGATTCCTCCTTTGCGCCGGACTCCTCCAGCACTCCTCTGGCTCGGCTCCGGTATCCCCCACTCTGGGACCATCCTCCAGGTCGCCCAACGTCAGAAACTGTGACCTGTCTCCCCAAGAAACGAAAAGGAAACGCCCTACGGCGGATGTCAGTCCCTCACCGCATAATCATGATATTTGTGGATTATGTGTGTGAATGCAGGGCATGTGTGGACCGTGTGCGTACAATTTAAAGAATTCAAAGGAAAAACAAAACTTTTACAATTTGTTTTCTTTTGGTTTCATCTATTCTTCAATCTTGTTTCCCTCATTTCACTGTTTTTCTTTTACCACAATTCTAAATTTCGTCTCATTCACATTACAAATTACAATACAATAAACTCTTGGAAGTTCACATTACATTTTTGAATTAATGCCAGATGAATTCATAAAACTCATTCATTCTTCCATATTATTTTTACAACATACTTGCTTGCATAAAAAAACTAATAAAAAAAAAAAATGACAGAGACAAACAAACAAGACAGGGAGCGGGGGACCTATGGCGGGAGCGCCACATCGGAAATCTCCGCTAGTCGACTGAATGTTAGTCGGCGGCAACTCGTTCCGTTCCGGACCCGACTTGATGTTTTTAAAAAAAAAAAATAAAATAAAATAAACAATTTGCTTCATCCTTGAAGTATCGCTTCCGGAATATCCCGACTCCAACATTTATCCAAATATGACCGACTTCAAGACAGAACTAGATACATATGTCAAGTCTACAAGTAGCTCCCCAAACAGAGCCATTACTAAACATCCAACTTAAAATAAATGACCTCAATGCCACTTAAATACGTATTGACCGAATAAATACCAATCCCATTTTGGCGTACAAGCTCTCCAACGAGAATACAACACCATATTTATACATATATATATTTACCAGAACGGCGGGTGAAGAAAAAAGAGAGAGCTACTGGCAAGCTTCACTCAGCGAAGAGCCCAAAGCCCCACCAGTAGATGCGCCACCTCCAACGAGGAAGTGAGAGTCTGGGACGACTCGGAAGAATGTTGTTGGTAGCCCAAGGATTGAGATCCTTCCCAAGTTCAGCGGACTGCCTTCCGCCCAGCGAAGGGTTCCGGCCCGGTTCCGCAACTCTCCACGACGAAGTGAAAAACAAATATGGCTACCAACGGAGGACGTGGCCTCTTACCGGAAAAGCAAAAGCAAAAAGAATGAGAGCGCCGAACCCTGGCATAGCGAAGAAGGTTCTCCCTCCACCCTACATAAAACACATACTCACATTCAACCCACGCTAAGCATTAACAACACACTCTACGCACAGAACACGTGCAAGACACTTCCCTGCACAGTTATTAAAATGGCAGCACACACACACACACCTTCATCCAGGTCTAACTCTTCCCTCTCACACTACACCTATGCGAGGGTTTACTGAGGGGATGCATGATCCACACGGGCGGTGCACAACTGAATGTGACAGAGGAGCACCCCCCTCTCCTCTGCACTCCACATACTATGTGCAAGCTGCTGTGTCAACCTCTGTGACGAACAGCCTATTAAAACATATAAGTTCAAACACTGGTCCGCCCGTGACAGTGCGATTCTTTCGCTAAACCTTTCCCAACCACTGATCGCGCAAAAAAAAAAAAAAAATTATCGAAAGTTTATAGTTTTTTTGTTCATGTGTATGGTCATGTATCAAGATTAACAGGACTTGCTAAAACCATTCTAAAGGAATAGCGCAAGGAGATAGATAGAATAGGTTGAATGGATGGATGATGGATGGATGGATGGATGGATGGATAAATAGATGAATGAGAGAAAGGATAATAATAATAATAATAATAACGTACATTTATAGAGCGCCCTTTCTCACTAGAGCTCACAGCGCTTTACAGTATAAATCCAATCACCTCATCAATTATGACAATGAAACATAGCAAGGAGTGGGGGGGGGGCTGGCCAACCAACACTGATACACACACACACACACACACACACACACACACACACAAACACGCACGCGCGCGCGCGCGCGCGCGCGCGCGCACATTGTCAGTTTTCAAGGGCAACACTTACAACACGTAACTCAATGACACACCCAACACCAGGACAAAATGTTTTCTATAAAGAAATTCCTTGAACAGATGGGTTTTGAGTGCAGAGCGGAAAGCAGAGTCAGTTTTGGCAGAGCGGATCGAAAAGGGAGAGAGTTCCAAACAGAAGGAGCTGCAAAAAAGAAGGAACGTTCACCATAGGTTTTTGTTGAAACGCGTGGCTTGCAGAGGGTGAGAGTGTCGGATGATGAGCGGAGTGTTCTTGCCCGGTGTGTATATGCTAACCAGGTGAGAAAGATAGACAGGGCCAGATCCATTGATGGCACGAAAACACATGCATGCAATTTTGTATCTAATGCGTGCTTCTATGGGGAGCCAGTGCAGAGTGTGGAGATGCGGGAGTGATGTGGTCTCTACGGGGAACCCTCAAGACCAGGCGTGCTGCAGTATTTTGTAAACTCTGAATTCGTTGTATAAGTTCTTGTGGGCAATTCACAAGGAGACCATTGCAATAATCCAGACGGGAGAGCACAAATGCCGAAACGAGAGTTTTTGTTGCCTCAGTTGAGAGGAAATGGCGAATTGAGCTGATACGACGGAGTTCAAAGTTAACTGTAGGATGGGTGGGTGGATGACAGATAGATAGGTAAACGGGTAGATACAAACATACACGTATGCATACATACATGCATGCGTGCGTACACACATATATACACACGTGTGTGTGTGTGTGTGTGTGTGTGTGTGTGTGTGTGTGTGTGTGTGTGTGTGTAATCAGTGAGAGAGAGAGAGAGAGAGAGAGAGAGTGTGTGTGTGTGTGTGTGTGTGTGTGTGTGTGTGTGTGTGTGTGTGTAAGTGTCTGTATGTATGTAAGGGTGTATGTATGCGCCAGCAATCTGGACTACTGTGCATTGTTGTTGATTTGACAAGTTGATGCAATAAAGTAATTGATATGCATGTGTGTATGTATGCATGCATGCATGTATGTGTGTGTATGCATGCATGTATGTATGTATGTATGTATGTATGTATGTATGTATGTGTGTGTGTGTGTGTGTGTGTGTGTGTGTGTGTGTGTGTGTGTGTGTAAATGTATGTGGTTGTGTGTATGTAACAATGTATGTATGTATGTGTGCATGTTTATATGTACGTACGTACGGGGGGTGTATGTATATACGCATGTGTATGTGTATGTACGTATGTACGTATGTACGTATGTATGTATGTATGTATGTATGTGTGTGTGTGTGTGTGTGTGTGTGTGTGTGTGTGTGTGTGTGTAGATGTGTATGCATATATGGGTGTGCGTATGTATGTATGTATGTGGTAATGCTATCTATGTATGTGTGTGTGTGTGTGTGTGTGTGTGTGTGTGTGTGTG
Organism: Conus betulinus; assembly: GCA_016801955.1. Taxonomy (NCBI): domain Eukaryota; kingdom Metazoa; phylum Mollusca; class Gastropoda; order Neogastropoda; family Conidae; genus Conus; species Conus betulinus. The sequence goes on along the minus strand of JADBJO010005090.1, from coordinate 165,602 downwards.
TGTGTGTGTGTGTGTGTGTGTGTGTGTGTGTATGTGTGTGCATGTGTGTATGCATGTATGTATGCATGTGGAGTAGTGGCGTGTGACAGCTGCTTCACGAATGACTTTTGAGAGTTAAAAAACAATGACTGTTGAGTTAAAAGAAATACTTTTAAGTCAATCAAAGCAACGACCGGGGTTAAAATGATGTCGACAACCCTGTCAAAGGCGCCTGACAGTGCTTGGTCCAAAACAATTCTGTTTCATTCATTGCTAGATGCTTTAGCTGGTCGTCGTTCGTCCTTCACTGCTACTTCTAAAATTACCCCGTAAAACAAATTACAGTCTGACATCCTACTGCCCAGTTGGCTATTATTTGTTCCATTTTTTGTTTGTTTTGTTTTTTTGTTTTTTTTTTAACATGGTAATGACAGGAATGGGGGGGGAGCGGGGAGTGGCAATTTTCTTCCTCATCTCTCTTGCCACCTCTCTTGTCATTTCTTTCTGCTGGTGTTCGCTCTTCTTTAATGGGGTACCGCCTCAGCTAAGTCCATGGGACAGCGCAATTACCACTGCAGTCACCGATATGCATTCTGACGTCAGAGCCTTCAAAGGAGTTGTCAAGCCTTGTCTCCCCCCCCCCCCCCCCCCTCTCTCCCGTCTCGCCCGTCCTCCCCTGGGCTGTAGTCCATGTATGAGGATGACAGGTTTGTAATGAAAGGTCGTGTGTAGTTTCACGTGCACATGATTCTTTTTCTGTTCTTCTCAGAGTCGCTAAGTGTAGTCCAACAACTTCCACAAAATGTACTCGGCATATAGATGCCACTGTGCTTCAGTTGTTTCTTCTCGGATTTTCTTTACATTTGATAAAAACCACAGTAAGTTCCACTGAAGGAATTTCATTCATAGAAGCGGCAGACAGATACATAAATTAGACATACACACAGACCGACACATATATATATATATATATATATATATATATATATATATATATATATATATATATATATATATATCAAGAATGCCACTAAAATGCCTAATAAAATTCTTAAAGTGCTCAACCCCTTGGGGGGCAACATCTGTTCAAAGTAGGATGGTAAAAGGAAGTTTTAAAATCAACAGATCTGTTTCGAGCGCTGGCTCTCCTCAGGATCCTGAGGAGAGCCAGCGCTCGAAACAGATCTGTTGATTTTAAAACTTCCTTTTACCATCCTATTTTTAACAGATATATATATATATATATATATATATATATATATATATATATATATATATATATATATATAAATTGACTAATAAATTCCAAGGCTAAGTAACCGAGCAAAACTCCAGCAACTTACAGAGCA